>CM030869.1:643836-696336 GCA_018105865.1 Metaphire vulgaris
AGGTTCATTCTCTCGAATGTCAAATGAAAATCAGCAAACCAGATAAAAACAGAAAAATTAACACTCCGGAAAAATCAAACATAAAAAATTAATAAATGGACAAGAAATGCCATGCCAATGCCTAGTTGAGTCCAGTTTAATAAAATTAGACAACATAAAGACAAAATCAAGTGCAATGATCTTCTTTAAACACCTTCACGCATGCACACACACACACACACACCATGCACACACGTGGTTGTTGAAACTGATATCCTGCATGGGCATCAGGCCTTAAACAGAATTTTAACCTTTATAGAATAACAATGTTTTTAATATAGAGGCTCTCCATTAATTACATCAACAATTTTTGGGCAATGTTTGACCCCCTCCCCTTGTCAACATCTGTCAAACTAGTAATAGTTATGTCAAAATCTGTTGACTCCCCCTAAGATCAGTGATGGATCCCCCTAAAAAGTTTATAAGGTTATTATTTTTGCAACAATCAGACCTTTTCCCCTTTTTTGCTCATCAAGTGTCAAAATGTGGTGGTGATGACCTTTTTTGCTTGTCAGGCTTTTTTCTGTTGCAATAAATAGTATTCCATGAAATTTCCTATTTTTTAGATTATTTGTAAAAAATTAAATTGTTGACATCAAATTCTCTTGACCCCCTCCCCCTGTCAACAACTGTCAAACTTTTTTGTACCCCTTCCCCCTATTTTGTTGACGTAATTAATGGACATCCCCAGACGACCAATTATTTTCTAATTAAAACCCGATTTAATCAACTTTTATTCAAAACCTCCTCCACTCACTACAACAGACTGATGTGGATTCGTCAAGACATGGCATTACAAAAGCCACAACGGCAGGACATGATTGGTCAGGCCATGACAACAACTGCTTACATCAAATCAAGCGGTCTTCAATTCACAAGTTACACTAATGCTACATTGTTTTATTCTCAAACCCAGAACAAACCTCTAATTTATTCATTAATAAAACACAAAAATCTAGAAACAAAGGAGATAGGCCACAACATAGGGAGAATCGTCTAAAGTCAGTATCAGAAGTCCTTACAAACTAAGTCCAGATGTTTAGCAGCTTTGAAACCATAAAATCAGACACTCCATTACACCCACTAAGGGCGGATTTAACCTGAAACATATAGCACCGCCTACAGTTCTAGCCTAAAAGCAGGATATAACAGCAGTTTGTAAATAGATATTCTACACTTCCCACACAAATTCAACCGAAAAGAACAGATAAAAAAAGAGTAATTTTCTAGAAGGAAACAATTCAGCCAAACAGGAAAATGAATTTACCAAACAATTACAAAAAAATGACACCTAAGAAATCAATGTTGACAATTGAAGATTGATAACAACAACAACAACAACAACAACAACAATAATAACAACTTATAAAGAGTTTTTTGGGAACCATAAGCAATTCTTCAACGTAGGCCATTTCCTGGTGAAACTGGTGTTGTCACTGCTGTGCAGTTGTACAAGCACTAGCAAATCTAGCCACACTGCTGAAACAGTTTGAGTTATGAAGTTTTTATAATAATAATAATAATAATAATAATAATAATAATAATAATAATAATAATAATAATAATAATAATAATAATAACAATAACAACAACAAGAAAGGTTTTAAGTGGTCAGTAGGGTCTGCCCTGTGTGAGAACCACTATAACTACACAAAAGATGCAAATTTTATGTGACATTATGCAGATCCCACTGTACGGATTTATTTTATTTAAAGGCTCATAAACTAATGATTTACAACCAGCCACCAGTAGAGGCAAATTTGAACAAGATGAAGTTGCATTATTCACAGAATCATCCAATGAATGGGTGAGTAAGTGAGCATATTTCGAGCATATTTCGAGCCCTGCCACAAGCCCTGCCCCAGGTGACAACCCAACGCGCCCCACTGAGCACGCATGACCAAGGAGGCTCAAACCCTTCAAAGACAAGCACAACTGACTTCTTTTAAAATAGGAGTTAACACTCAGGACTAACGCTTGATCTGTCCAAAATAACAGCTCTAACCAGGAATATAAACATAAAAAGTCCCAGTTAATCAGCCCACACCACAAGTATACAGTACAAGTATCTACTTGCATAAACACATACTGTGTCAGACAGTATGCATAGCAGTATGCGTGCTTAATCATTACGTCTGCTTATACTGAACCTGTGTGTATGTGCGTGTGTGCATGTGTGTGTAGCAGATAAATATGCATACATATACTTGTGGTCAACACTGGAAAGAAGTGCATGTTAAACAGATTGGCATCAATATATACAGTACACTGTACAGTATACCTTCTCAACTAAGCATTCTTCTACTTCCTTAACAGATGCTACCATTTTAAAAATAAACTCTAAAATGTCAATGCATAAAAAATGCTGTCAATAAAAACAGAAATAAATTAGACAGCTAGCCATAGTCTTATAGACACATTACAATGATTACTTAAAGGTTATAAACTACTTTTCAGAAATGAAGATAAAACAAAACCAGTCTGTGTCCAAATGTTCAGTCTCCTCCATTTAAACACTCTTGCAAAACCATAACACACATCTTATGCAAAGCTTATCAACTGGTAATATATCACAATCTATTACTTTAGCTTTAATTGAAACCAAAATGGTTAATTCAATTAAGCTGTAACTCTCTAAAAATTATTGAATATCAAAATGTCTGCAAAAAGAACCAAATGAAGTGATATCATTCTCTCAGTTAAATCCAACTTTTTGTTAATGAAATCTCAAACCATAACTCAAGCCACAAAACTTTAACACAAACACCAAAATCAAGCATTCCAAAAATTTCAATTTAAGTTCAAAATCTTTTACAAAACCTCATTCAATATTGTGCTCCTCAACCTTATCGCAACTGCCCAAACCCAGAATTTGTAGATATCTTGGAAAATTAAAAAAAACCTACACTGCCACAGAAGATAAAGACTGCAATTATTCGAAACACTAATCAGAATATGTCAATTAAGAAAACGAAACTGCTAAAAACAATCTATTTCAGTCTTTCTGCTTAAAATGCTGCTATCTATTACATGCAATCATTCCACTTTGGAAAAAGTATAAGTATCTCTGATTACTAGGAAAAGCCCAATCTTTTCCAGTTAAACGTTACGACCAGGAACAGTGTGGTATTATCTCAGTCATTGTCAAAATAAAGGGCAGTTAAGTCTTGGATCTTTGTGCTGTGCTGCTGCTGCCCTTAAGTGCAAGACATTGTGCCTAATCTACAATCCAAACCAAACACAGAGTAACAAAAGCTTCAGAAGACCAGAGCAGTCCTTGATTAGAGGCTGATAAACGTCACTTAAATCTGGTGGCCATGAGATTGTTTTCAATGCATTGAAAGAGAAATGAAACAGGTTGAAAAACCACATTCCTAAAGCACCTAACCTCATTTTGTACCAAGGAAAAGTAGTAATTAATCTGCAATGCTAAAACGTTCTTGAAAAGCAGGAACTTTGAAGTGACTTTCAGTAATAAAGAACTCAATTAGATTTGCTGTTTTCCTGTAACATCGTCTCTAAGACCATTATTATAAGCTAAGTCACATTCCTCTTCTTCTAATAAATGCCGCCCTGTACTAATACTAATAAATAACTACCAAATTACCTTCAGCATACAGGCATTATGAGGCTTCTTGGGAATGTGGAACAACAATAGAATTACCGGCACTCTTGTGAACTCAAGAGTAATGCAACATGCAAGATGGACACATGACTGCAACACACAATGATAAACAGAAGGCAACTTTTACTAAATCTTTACTAAAACTATACACCATTATAACTTTAAAATTTTTCAGTCTTCAATTTCTCAAAAATTTTCTGGTGACTCAGAATTGAAAATATTCATAGTTGGCGTTTCCAGTATTACTGCTTTGCAAATGATCATTGGCTCAATTCCATGATCCTTGTCTATCCCAGTTCAGTCAGAACCTACCATAGAGCTGTTGTATTATGTCATGGACTACCATGATGCCCTTATCTGATGGACTGTTATGACGCAAAACAACAAAGATATAAAATTGACATCTCTCATCAAAGCATCATCAATACAGACATTATTATTCCATCAACAGCTATAATAATTTAATCTTCATTATTCAGCAATAATAAAATACCCGGATAAAAAAGTAAGTCATATGAAAGGCATCAACTGTACACAGATGAACAATGAAACACACATGCACCATTTATTATAAATAGTTTCTCCAGGAATTTTAGAATATTATTATGCAGATGCAACATAGCCATTGAGAAATCTCAGTGGCTCAGCTCTGCATGAAGAGCGCCACAAGCCAAATATTGGGTGGGCCAACATGGCCTGTTTGAAATTGGACAATGCAAGGACTAGTGCTACAGTAGGCTATAGATATGCAAAAATTCAGAAGAGTGATGAAACAAATTAAAACCACATATTCTTGTGTGCCCATCTTTGCTGTGTCAAACCGTACTAGAATTGTCAATATATTCTGTCTCAATTTTTTTCTAGAGCTTACGAAATGCCACGAAAAATAATGAGCCATTTGAAACGACACTTTCAGAAATCTATTCTCTGTCAAATGTCTAAAAAATCAATCGAAAGATAAGATGGCATTTAAGAGAGCTGATTTCTTCTATTACAGGTTTTATAGACCACAAAAATATTATAAAATTGATACCCTGGTTGAAATTGGACAATGCAAAGACTAGTGCTACAGTAGGCTATAGATATGCAAAAATTCAGAAGAGTGATGAAATGAATTAAAACCATGGAAGGCGCCACAAGCCAAATATTGGGTGGGCCAACATGGCCAATATTTCAGAGTCAAGACAGCGCAGCGAGAAATTCTTGCTGTTACGATCAATCGATCATTGAAAAAACACAGTTGCATGGTTATATAAATATAATAATTTTGAATGGTCTTCCACATCTGTGACATCTCAATTATATATGGCAATATTATGCCAATATATTGGGGATTTGGGGTTATTAGTTCCACAAAACATTGTAATTTGCCAATTGAAATTGGGTGGGCGAAACACATTGTGGCCCATTGGGCCTAAATATTGGGTGGGCCATGGTCCACCTGGCCCACCCTGTTGTGCCCCCCATGCAGCTCTGCACAGAGCTAGCCAGCCAAATTGGGATTGAACCAGGACTCAATCCGGATTGAATCTTCTCCACTTATACAGACAGTAACTTAATATGGGCGGCATAATGTGATCTGGTGCAGTAATATTGATAAACAGGAAGTCAAACTTCTGGTATGCACTGAGTAATGTATAAACTGCACCAGACAAAGCAGTCACACACAAACACCTACAACTACCGGTACTGGTTGATTAGCTACAAAACACAGGACAATAAAGTAAGAAGGCTGACAAACACTATCTCACTTTGGCTGACAGCTAGGAACATGGAAATAGAATGGCTGCATATAAAGAAAAAGTTAATCACATCCAATCAATTTTAATACAAATACTGGACCAACGACATTACATTATGTAGTCCTTGCCGTTGCTGACAAATTCAACAAGGACAGTTAATTTATTTATTGCATTCAACTGTCAAACAGTTTGTAATTCATTAAATGCACTCTCAACATGAAAGCATGAAATCCATATGGAGACTTGAAACTGATCTGCCTTCTCAGCCTAAATGCATTTCATCCGGAACCATCCAATTACTGATTAATTCCCCGATCCAGCCCTGTTTCAGGGTGCAATAGAATCCACAATGATTAGAATTCCCCAATTTTTTACAGTAAAATAATCTCAGGCATAAAAACAGGCATGGGAAGAGTTTCTCATCCTAACACTAAACATACCAGTAACTATGCAGAATAACAATAAATACAGAAGACACAGTCTAGACTGGTCATTGCAGTCAAATACCAAAGCGCTTCCAAGTATCTCAATAAATAACCAAATTACCTCAGAACACACGTTCTTTCCTACAAAGTAAAAGCGGCAACACGTACCATTTGACATTTTAAGTAACAGCAACAGCTTTTAAACGGGAAATGAACATTTTCTGAAAATAACTTCAACATTTAGAATTAGGTAATCAATGCTTTTTCATAAAAATTAAAACCAATGAAATAAGTAAGTACAGTAAAAACTGCTGGTCTCACTTCTCCTAAAATGTTATCAAATATCTTATATACAGACAAGCAAGAAAGCAGAAAAAACTGGTTACTATTAAATGGCTTTAAATTTTCTGCAAAATTAATGTTATCTATTACAGAAATTCTGATTTCAGATTGATCACATTGTCTTATATAATCTGAGATATAAATTCCTGTATTACAGGAATGCATTCCTGTTGTGTCACACATAAAACACCACATCACAACACAGACAAGAAGGAAAACTTAGCATCTGAACGTTTTTCAAGTCCAAACATTTTTGTATTCAATGAAACTTTCATTATTTCACCCATCCAATTACCGGTACTAACTGTGCCCGTTCCGTTTAACTTCAACAAAACCTCCAGAAACTGAACTACACAGGAGAAAGCAGAGATCAGAATAAATCACAAATTCAAAGAACCTGTTCATAAACTAACTTCTAAATCCGAAAATCTACAAAGAATAGGTTAATATGATTCATAGCACTACAATGTCTTCATTTTGGTATTCAAGTATTCAATTGCCAAGCAAACATACAGTGAAGAATACTGCAATTCACGCATGCATATGTAAGCTACACTGAATAGTAAATTTCATATACTATTCTGTCAAGTGATTAAATTAACAGTTACATTGTAAAAAAATAGGAATCAACTGTGGATCGGGTGTGGGAAAGGCTGAAGTTCTGCAAAAATCTGATGAACTGGGGAAATGCCTTTGCAAAGTGCAATATAATAATTTAAAAAAAATATATATTCTATTATTTAGACCATGTTCTCCTCATTGCCTAATAATTGCAGACCAATTTGAAAGTAATTTCAAGAAATAATAACATGCCTACATACTCATTTACAAAAATGTAATCAGCACAAAGACAAAGTATAAACATGGAACTGTACTGGTGGATAAGTGATTGATGCTGAAACTGGTGTCCAACAGACAGTTTGTATTAATTGCTGATACAAGTTATACCACTGGAAAACATAACAACCAACAATTCTGTTATTGATGGCCAGTGCTCTTTTCAGTGGGAACGCATGGGAACAACGTAAATTACAGCTTAAAAACAACTACGGTAGCTACGCTATATAAAAATATGCCAAGTGCTGTTATTCCACTAATATCTATGGTATCTTCTTACAACAAAATGGATGTGAAATGAGTTCCCAAACCATTTTTCCTAGAAAAAAACTCACCGCTGATGGCATGCTGAAAGAAGAAAGATTGGTTTCCACTCAAAACATCTCTCATACAAGTAATAATTATTAATGCTAACTAGCATCAGTTGTTAGCAACAAAAACCAGCATAAACAGTATAACTTTACACTTTTACTTCTAAATAACAAATTCATAGCACAATAAATAGTTAATAAACACAGTCTGTGTTCTAAATTCTGATCAACAGTTGATAGTAGAAATTGGCTCATGAAGCTTATCAAGTATAACCTATCTTCACATCAGAACCTCTGTTGCCCACAGATGAATCACAGGGCGGATATCACGAAGACAAGAGAATCACACCCTGTGCAAAACAGTTTCCAGAAAACACCCTTAATCAACTGACTGCAGACAGGAACTTCAAACAAAAGTTACAAACAACAGAGGACCATCTGGATAAACACTTCACTCTAACTGCAATAGGAAAAAACCACAGGAAAAGCTCATCACTTGGCCGAATGAGAAAGACCTGAAGCATTTCCTTCTAAGGCAAGTAACCAGTTCTCAATTTAGAAGTGTAGATTTCCATTCAGATTCTAATAATAAAACCTTAACTGAAGCCACACCCGGTATTACACATGGTGAGTCATATCACATGAAAAGTGCAGAAGTGTCAGGATGAGTCACATTTGACTTCTGTCCTACAGAGAATTAAAACATCCTCAGCCAAAGTGTTCAAGACACAGCACAGCCTCAAGACAATCAATCCAAGCAAGAACTATTTGACATCCATATAAAAAAGCAGCTGGCTGATTAATGAATGACCTGAAGATGTCCATAATCAAAAGAATTGCCACATTGTGCGAATTCTAAGAATAAAAGTCACCATAAGACAGACTGTGGCATCAACAGTAACAGTTTAAATGAAATCCTGAATCTATCTAATGCATTTAAACAGGCCTACCTTGATAATGCCTCTGATGCCTAGAAGCATATTTCAATTACTGGTAAGACCAATGTCAAAATCAGGCCCCTTCTTAAATCACAGCAGATCCAATTGCAGTTGAAACCAATACTAAATGTTGAACTCCAGTTCAAGCTGAATAGCTTAACCCTTAAACCATCAGAACCACATACACTCTGTAACATTGCATATACGTGTAGTTACAAGGTATCTGGTAGTTTGAGGGTTAAGATATCTGAAGTTGTTTGAATCTAGCAGCAGCTGTTAAAACAACACAATGAAAACAATGCACCAACTGAGACAATGAAGATGTGTCAAGAACTTAAGTGAATCCCTCAGATCAGTTCACAGTGTTTTAAGAGAATGAGACAAACAAAAGCAACACCTGGCAATCAACGTCATCTTTATGCAGCCAATCAAACTCCTACTACCTGTCAAAACATCAGCATAAACAAAGCAATGGATCAAGAACAACATCGGATTCCAGATGAGAAAATTCAATATAATAGAAGGATGAACCTGGCTTTGGTTGAACATTGCTATTACGCAACTGTCTGTGCCGAGCAAATATAAAACTGATTAGCAGTTCAATGTAGTCCGAGTGCCATCACATCAGCAGAGTGTGAGACTCAAGGCCAAAAAGAAAGCTGCTCTGGTTCTCAGTGCTAGCAAACTGTCTACTTTGTGACTTCAGTTATCAGCAATTGGAGCGCCATTCAAACACCACTTCAAATTTAAATAAGATTAACTCTACAGCCAGACAAATAGCTACTTTTTTAAAAGTAACCATCAACACTAAATACTTAAACAATTGTATGCCTGTACATCACTAAGGCTCAAGTATTCTCCAACAGCACACTTTGTGACCTCATTCAAATGAAACCAGATGACATCAAACCAGACATTAATGAAACTTGAAATGAAACTTGCAAATTAAATGAAACTTGCAAGGATTAAATCATTTTCACCGCCATTCAAAGCGCCAAAAAATTTGTGAAAGAATTTGGGTGTTTTAAAATGCAAAAACAGTAAAAATTATTCTAATTAAAGCAGTGGCGTAGCGAGGGGGCAGAGGGGTGAAGCACCCCAGGCGGCACTTGCCCTAGGGGCAGCAATTTCGAGATTTCCTTTTTAAAAAATAATTAATAGCCTTTATTAGGGTTTTTTGCTAAACCTAACCATAACCCTAACCCTAACCTAATCCTAACGCCAACTACACCATGCATCCCTCTTCTGGGGTCCGGATAACGGGAAAGAACCAAAAATTAATCTTTAAAAAAATCCCTTTATTATCAAGTCACTTTAATTGGTGGGTGTAAATTTAATCTGAAAGCTTCTTTGCTGTTTCAAAATAATTTTTGAGAGCACTTATAATGCAATCGATCCATCCACTCAGAACCTACAATTTAATAACAGCCAGCTGCCAAGCAAATGCTTGGTTAAGCATTCAGCAATGATCAAATAAACAGAAATCCATATATAAGAAATAATATAAATTAAGCACTAAACAAGCAAATCTTTGAATAGCAAAGATAATCAGTATGAGAAATTAAGAAAACCAAAATACAATCCAATCGTCTTTCTAGCTGCTTTCTGTTGCTATCGTTTCCTGATCAAACATCTATCTAGCTACTTTCTTAATATTTCTCATCAGTAATTGACTTATAAAACTGCAAGACATCCAACAAGTGAAAACAGCAACTCCAGCACACAGTCATCTGACAGGCAATAAGTATTGGCGCTATAAAAATGCTGTATCCAAAACTATTTTAGACTCAACTCACCAGCAAACCGAAAAGACGTAAACAAGCTCCGCAAACGGAACGCTTAAATCGCCGCCGACAGCCCTAAACAAAATAATCTATCGTATAGTTATTGTTATGCTGATATTTAAAAATAATAATGAAATTATTTCGCTGTTAAAAGTTCATTTGTTCGATTTGTTTACAACCGATTTGACCATAGAATGTAATTACATGACGAACAATTGCAGCATAGAGGGCGCCACTTGCGGTGCGTTTCTTAATCACCGGTGAACTTTTTTTCTAAGGTTGTGTGTGGGCTTGTGGCAGTCATTGTTGTATTCTTCCTCGCTTCTCAAAGGCAATGCCGCAATCATCAAACAATTGAGCCCCCAGGCATAACTTTGATTGGCAGAAACTGCTTGGATTTTGAAGCTCAGTTGATATAATAAACAGAGTGACATTACCAGGAACACTGCCTACAATAATCTGTTTTGCGATAGGGATATCTTTCAGAAGCCTGGATGTATCTGTTCGGGCATTATATCACATCTTTATAAAACTAGTTTGAAATGTTTACTAGGATATCGTGACGACATGTTCGAACCCCCACCCAAGGTAAAAAGCTTTAGACGGGATTAATCCGCCCCACGCTGGTTTTCCTCGATATAGTGCTCAACCAAATAAGACTAGACAGTTCGTCTTAAATTGTAATTTTAACCATGGACAAACGTCAGAATAAACTTCCAATCCCAGAAACACAAATGCCGAGTAGTCCCGTGATGGCACGCCACTCATGGCAGGCCTCAATTGTACTTTAACGTAGATTTTTGAGTATGCCGTCTTAGCCCGTCTATCTCAAACCCTCTATGACATTTTAACTCTGTGGGCGAAATTATTTTCAATGTTATTTTGGGAAAAATCGTTAAAATTGCGGATATTTTGAGCGATCTGTTGGCACATCTCGACGATCACTTGCATCTGGATCTTGAATTTATTCTCATTTTCGGCGGAAAATTGCGGTAAAGCAATCCCTTAAGCTCTAAAGAACGGATAGTATGTGCATCATTGCCTCACTACCCTCGCCCTTCGGATATATTGACCATTGCCTTGTTGTCAGTTGTTGATCATTCAACTTTCCCATAGCTGTTTTAAGAAAGACTAATCGCCACTATCTGGGTGATAGATAATACTGGGCCATTACTGGCAGCTCGATACATTTATTTGCCTTATATAGTTGCGGAGATTGGGTTAAATGGTAATGTCACAGATTGTGTTTGCATTTGCTTAGAAATATTTTTATGAAGTGCTTGAAAGTCTACACTTATTCAGGGCTATATTTTAAATGGATTCATTGTTATGCTACTAAAGCTTGGAATAGGTGAGAGGTTAGCCTGGTTAAACTGTGTTGGGATTATTTGTACAGTATGGTGAATCTAATACTGAGTTGATTGGGATTCATTTTCTGCAATGCTATTATATTAAACTTTCAGTCAGGTTTTATCAATATAACATGGTTTGTTCAATAAGAGGCTTAAAACATGGAAATTCCTCAGTTAGCACTCTGCGGCAACTCTTTATATAGGCAACAATGCTTGGTCTTGGTGGTCACCCATTCATGTACTAGATGACACAGTTATGCTTAGCTCTGGTGACATACACTGAAGCAATCAGAAAATGAAGTAGGGTTGAATGCATTTAGTCTCCAGCATGAAGTAATGTGTCTTTCTAAATTAACAGTTTTCCTGTTATTTTTGTAGAAATCCGTATTTGTTTGCGACTTGTCCTTGATGAGGTGAATTTTGCGGTGCACGCCTGTAACTGACCTTGATGCCGTTGCACAGTTCAAGGACACTGTCCCCAGAAGAAAAGGACTCAAACTCCGAGGAGCCAGAGCAACTGAGGAGTCCCAGTCCAATTCCCAGGACGTGTAATGAGGAGTGCCATCGAAGCACTAATGCAATGTTAGTTCTCATTAAATAATTTGTGTTTTATTGTGACTTATACTCTTGCCAATATTGTTTAATGTAAAATTGTATCGTGTGATGCTATGAATCATATTTCTTGTTAAGTGTAAGACCAGTATGTTCTTAAATGATTGTTGCATATGAGTAATGCTTGAGTTTTGTTTGCTATGGTAGTTATCTATTTATGCTATTCCTTACTAATGCCAAGCTCATTCAAACGATTGCTAATGTGATTCCTTTTAGCATTTTGCACATTATTGCATTTCTAATTCTCCTCTAATTCCTAGATTCAACAAGAAATGGTTTCGCGGATATAACACTTGCTCAAGGTGCGACTTTGAATACGCCCCAATACGTGGTGGGCGACCTTCGAGACGACCGGACGGTAAATCGCCGCAGTACATCCGACAACCGCAACAGAACCAACCGTCTCAGGTGCAGAACAGACAGACGACCTCTGACAATTCCTTAGTTAAGGAGATCAAGGAAGAAAAGAAGTCGAGTGTTAGAGATGTCAGACGAGAGGACAGGGTAACAATTATCAGATGTTCAGTTTCATCTTTGCCATGGATTCTGAAGATTGCTATTAGCTGTGATTAAATCAGTTTAATTTCACTTTTGTTATATATTATTGAACAGAGTTAGCAGCAGCAGAAGTCAGGTATTTGAACAGTAACTGGAAACATAGACTCTATTTATTTAATAGAGCAAATGTCAGTAATATTTTTCTTTGACCAGTTAGTGCTGATGCTGTTGTTTTTATTAGTCAATTGATTGTTTTGATGAATGGTCGCTACGGCCATTGTATACATGACCAGGGTATGGGTGAGTTGGACAGCAATGAGTCAGCGTATTATGTTATGCTCTAAACGAGTGATTTCTCTTAATAAGTTCTGCGACAACAAATTCATTTGGAGAAAAAAAGTAATCTTAATAAGTAGAAAGCACAGAAACACAATGGTCACTGATGCTGCACAAAAATGGAAAACAATCTTAAATGTCAGTTGCACTGGAACTAATGAATTTAGTTCTCATCCAAGTAGTTTGTATTATTATTATTATTATTATTATTATTATTATTATTATTATTATTATTATTATTATTATTATTATTATTATTATTAACTAGACATTTTATATAGCCAATAAGCATGGCAAAAATGGCCAAAGACAAGAGCACTTTACAATACTACGTATAACTGATGGTTATACTATGTATAACTGATGTACGGTATGTTTTGCTTACTGGTATTTGCTTTGTGCGATATATTCGTTTCAGATTCCAATATCTCCAATTCCTCGAAAAAAGCCACATATTGAGTCTGCTTCATCAGATGCTCAGATTACCAGCTCCCTAATTCATGGCACCACCAGCTATCCACCATATATGATTGACCATCCAGCCTTCCGTGGTTTTGCCATGATGCACGATCCAACGCCAGCGCTACGGCAGCTGTCTGAGTATGCGAAACCTCATACTGGCGGTCAGGAATATTGATTTTCGCTTGAGAATTTTATTCCTCAGTGTTTGTTCAAATGCTTATTTGATCTTAGAAGGACTTTGGAAACAAGCTAATATTTGTATTGTTTTTCAGACTTTGGTGTTTGATTTAGTATCTTTGCCACCAGTACTAAAAGAAACCCCTTTAAAACTACATATTTGTATAAATATGAACTTACAACACCAAACCTACACATCATCTGATTATTTGGTAGAAGCAGTTTTAAGTTCTTGCATTTCTTTGCAATATGGTGAAAAAATGTTTGTTAAAGTAACTGTATTCAAGGTTAAAATTTTGCAAACTTGGGAGAAAATAGATTTGTGAAATACAGACTCATAACATCTGCAAGTGCACATTCAGTTTTATTTGCTGTAGATTTAAATGTAAATAATATACGGTTTATCTTCCACCAGCACAAGTCATGTTCCAATATATAATTTGAATAATGTGCAAGCACTTTCTTTCTCAGAGGCCCGCATCCCAATCCATGCTTCCTGAAATGGCTGAATTTTATTTTCCAAGGAGATGAGGCTTGTTGAAAATGTGAATATGGAAGATATTATTAACCAGATTGACATTGGTTATGAAACACGTATATATATGGAGAAGTGTTATTATGATAACTGCGATATATTTCAAGTGATGATTCTGTGATTGTACTTTTTAGGGATTGGTTATCCGGAGCGAATGCTGGTATCTGGATCCGGCTTTGATCCTTTTAATCGCCTCCCCGGTTTATACCAAACTGGTTCAAAGGATCGGTATGTCGTCTCCTCTGTGCCATACGAATTCTGCTTCTTTGAGGGAATAATTTTGGGGAAATTGTCCGGGCTTCTTTAAAAGTCTGATCAGCATGGTGAAAGTCCAGTCATCACCTGGCAATGCATGCCATATTGTGTCTTGTTCAGTAGTAATCCATGTTTCTTCATATATCTATTTATTGCTTCTATCCAGGTCATATGTGATCACCCTCTCTATCTTTCTAAAATATTTGATGACATGCAGTTCTTGATCCAACCAGTCCAAGCTGCTTCCTAAGTTCACTTCTGACACTCTTTGGAATCTCACATGACAAATGAATCTTGGCACTCTCACAATAACTGGTCTGATTTTCTTTTTTCTTTCAGCCTCCTCCTCCTCCACCATCAGCAGTGTCCATGTTTCACACTGACCCTGCCGCTTCTTACACAGGCCTTGTAATCTTGACTTCTTAAGCTCATGCCGATGTCTCTGTTGTACAGATTAAGTAGCAATTACTATTATTTTTGTTGATTTTGATTAGATTGGATGGTGGCACTGAGAAGCACGGAGATCGACTGGAGAGTAGATGTTGTGAATTGTGGGATTCAAAGGATAGGATCAAATCCGAAATGGACTTCAAGCCTCAAGGTTTGGCTTGCAACAGTATTGAGAGCTGCTTTTGCATTGTATATTCAATGTACCGTAGCATTTTTCTGCATATGTGTCCAAATAGATGGAGATGCATAACATATACAAGTATTCAGTATTCTTTGAATAGTCTGAATAGTTCAAAACCCCTATTCTGCACAGCCCTAGTATATAATGCCATCTCCACAGTTTCCTGCCATTCTTTCCTGTTCATTGCTCTGTGATTCAGATCCTGTAAACTGCTTCCACACCATTCTCCAATATCATCATCGCACCATTCCCTGTGTGGTCTCCCCTCTTATTGGCACCCTCCACTATTCCAAATGTTATCAGAGCTTTGATTTTTCTGTCCTCTTTCATTCTGCATTTGTGTCCAAATGGATGGAGTTTCCTTTGTTGTACTCTTTTTGCAGCATGGTTTGTGCTTTAGAGAGAGAGTTAATCAAGACTAAGTCTCACTTACGGATGAAGGTTTCCTTTGGTTGCAGGTTGTTCTCCTTCATATCCAGGTGTCGGTCAGTTTGATGCTCACCTGCTGGAGATGCAGAAGAGATACGGCTCCACTTTGCCGCCAGGTGTAGCTGCCGGAAACATTCCTCCAGTCAACCTACCTGGAGTGTTTTCTCCAACGTCTCTCGCGGCCGAGTGGATGCGAAGAGAGAGAGAACGACTTGAAATCTTAGGTGAGTTTTGCAGCATTGTATGGTTTCAGGACAACAAAATATAGGCATTATGAACAAACTCCTATTACCTTCTGGAGTCTCTTTAACAATCTGAGGAGGATTTATTTAGTATGAAAATGTTTTAGATTGAATGCATTCTTTTCTTAAGCCTCTCAGCTTGTTTTAAAGATTCCTTTTCCAAGTTCTAGTTCATTGTAATCAGGAAACCGATGTAAATTTATCCAACGTCTTATTGATGTTGTGATTTTTGTTGGCTCTTGTTTTAAAAATAAATGGATCTCTTAATTTACTTGAAGTTTTGTAGATTTTAGTTGCACGCAGTGTTTTAACGTTTTTGTGCATGTTTCCTCTAGCTTATCCTATAAATAGCAGTACTGAAACATTGATTTTTGCTGGAAACTTTCTATTGCATTAGTGCATGCACTGTTGACTATATTTTAGGCATGGGAGGAATGGTACCAAATCTTTCTATGGCAGATGCTGCTCTCCTCTCCGAGCGCCTGTTCGCCGAGCGACTACAGGCGGAGCGTTTAAACGAGCAGCTCATGCTGCCTGCCGATCCAGTCTATAGGCTGGAAATGGTGGGGCTCGGTGTGGGAGCAAGTGTTACGGAGCAGTCACATACCACGCACACCCATTCACACACTCACCTGCACCTTCATCAGCCAGACGCGGCTGCTGCTGCTGCTGCTGCACCCTATATCCTCCGTTTCATCCTCAGGTGGGATCAGCTCCTCACCTGGTCCCTGCTCTCGGGTTTCCTTTGCCAGGTTAAAAAGAAGCTTTTACAGAATTTTTTCTGTTATATTTCTATGTGCAATTAACATTTCTGCCTTTAAAAGCACAAGATTGATTTCCATAATGGCTCTTTCTTGGGTTAGATTTGTTGCGATCTTTCACTTGCATATTTAAGCCATGTAATGATGTTTTTTAAAAATGTAAAAGCAGTTATTAAATAGTTAAACTGTAAGGTTCAATGCTCCTCAAGGAATTTTCAAGGAACCTATTGATGTTGTCAGTTATATTTAGAGTCCCATATTCTACATAATTTGTTTTAGCGAACGTTTACTGAAACGAGCCTCCTATACTTCATCCATTATGGTCATATAATAATAGGATTCTAATGAAAGGACCACTTTTAGTGTGTGTAGTAAAATACCTGTAAAATATTGAGTGCAGAATTAATGGCAGAGGATTACCGTAAAGAGCAGATGACAACCTGGACAAGACGGGTTCCAGTTTGATCTGGAATTGCCATCGGACTCAGAAGATGGCAACGCTGGAACTTGTCATCTCTACAGATTATCTTTATTTAGGTTTTGGGTCTAGTTTATTGAATGTCATAGGAGGTTATTGGTGGCCTTTATGGTGTTACTAGTGGGGATTTATGGCCATTCATTCTCTCAGGACAGAGATGACAAAATTTCTGAAAATTCAGGAAGCCTGGTAGATGCGAATTTTGTCAAATATTTGGCACTTTTGCATGCACTTGAATAGCTCTTAAAAGGTCATAATTTCCCTGCAGCTGCTGATATACATAGTTTATCTGTGTCTTATTTGATGGTAACCATCATTTTGGGGCAGGAGGGTAGAAGAGTGGTAACAGTGTTAGGCTAGAGAGCTGAGGGTTGTCTAAGATTTCACTTGCTAGATGGCAGCATTAAAATGAGCAGCAATGACAACAACATTGCAAAGGTAAACTGTGGGGTTTGGGTGAAAAAGACTGTCCACCGATGAATGGTGTAACCACCTATGGGGCTGATGGCCTGGAAACTGGAGATTGGCATCGGATCCCAAGGACAGTAGGAACCTGTGGGTTGCCTTTCCCTTTTAAAATCCATCATTTTGTTTACTTTGCGGCTGAGTAATTGAAAAATGTTCATTTTAGCAATTGGGATGAATCCGCTTGCAAACGGTGGTGGTGGTGGTGGTGGTACTGCTGCTGCTGCCATTCCAGGGACTTTGCCGCTTGGACCTCCCATTCCGCATTCTCCTTATTCGTTTGCTGCCAGCCAACAGCTGATGGCGGCTGCCAGAGACCAAGAGCTCTTGTATCGAGAACTGCTCAGCATACCGCCGTATTGCACCGACCCTGTGTTGGCTCAACAGGTTGGCCAAGATCATTTATTTGAACTTGTACTTAATTGATTGTTTGTCTACTCTTACGGCCGCTTTTTGGCCATTGTATAGCTTTTGAATGTTGTCAGCTGTAGCTGGGCACAATCTCAGTCCCTTGTGTATTTCCATAGCCTTGTACATTGTGCAGAATCAAAAAACTTTTTGTAGTCAATGAAGGCTGCATACAATTGTGCCAACATCTCTCTAGCTTTTTTCCATTATCACTCGTAGATTGAAAATTCAATCCCTTGTGCCAACTCCCTTCTGGAAACCCATCTGCACTTCCATAGACTCAGTTTCTGCTTGCCTTAGCAGACCGTTTTCTTTATAGTTAAGTGCTATTGGTCATAATAACGGGGTGGGATATATTTGACGGTAAACATATTTTCTGATGATTCTGACATTCATTTTCGCTCATTATTGATAATTTGTGCAGAAATACAATTGCGCTTTATTGTTGATCTTGCAGCTGACCGCTCAAGCCATTGCTCATCAGGAAGCGTTTCAGCGCCAGATGGCAGCAGTGGAACGCGACCATCTGAGCGCCGTACTTCACGGCTCCATGGTACCACGCTAGCGATGGTTGGAGCATCTGCACGATGACCTGATAAAGATTAGAGAACAGCCGATGTGAAAATCAGTTGATAGAGTTTGGGGTCTAACTGTTGTTGTTGTTGTTGTTGTTGTTGTTCAGCCATTGTTTTCACTTTGTTGCCAAACCTATGAATGACTGATGCAGAGAAGCATTCTATTGTGGAATTTCTTTGCCTTGGCACTGAATTGATAAATACTTTCTGACTGTTGCAGAGATTGCAGTTCTGACCATTTGCTTGTGCTTCTTTGACATGCTTACGTCCATATTGAATTCCTATTACTGCTAGACCCCAGTTGCTATGGAACCTTTAGAGTTACTGGTTTGCTGGTAGGGGTGTCGAGAACCTGTGCAACCTGAGGGTTTTGCTGCCATTGCTAGAAAATTTCATGGATGAATTTGGTTTTCTTTATTGGTGTTGTTTTTATCAAAATGAAGAGCAGCAATTGTTATTTGTTGTTTCTGTGTTGTTGTATTTGATTTGGAATATTTTGTTATAATTTCAATTGCCATATAGTACTTTTATATTTCAACGTTTTGAGGCAATGGCTTTGGTTGAGAGCATCTGTTGTTTGTGTAGTTGTTAAAATTTCCTAAATCCGCAAAGAAGCCGTAGTTTTCATGACACTTTCTCACGGGATAAACCCTCAGGAAGTGTTTGGAGTTTGACATGAAAGACCATTGAGATGTTAGCTGTCACCAAAGGAATGCTCATTTAAACTGAGAAATTGCATAAATTTTTGTGCTTTCTTCGGCCGTAGGCGATAAATGTGAAGCTGTCTGCCTAGTCAGTTTCCAGTGGCATCAACTTCACCTTTTTGAGACCAATTTGCTTGTAGGGCAATATGGTAGCACAGTCTTCACTTTTAAACTATGTTTTTAGTTCAGTGTTTTGTTTATTATATTAGGCAGTCTGAGGGCCACTGTGGTAATTTCCAATTGCTCTAGTGCATTTAGCAGAAGTTAAGCACATTGAGCTTGATTAATACTTGGAATGGTGACCACCAAATACAATTGGATGCCAAGAGCCTCCATCTTCATGACCTTTCTATGAATGGATGTGCTATAAATGTTTATTTCTTTTGAACGATTTTAGTTGAAAATATGAATTATTTGTTAAAGAAAATTGTTTTTATTCTTTAAAACTTTGCATTAATTAAAAATAAGCAGGGAGCAGAAAATCTGCTTCTTTTGTAGGCCTGGTTCAGTGATTTCCTAGTGTCATCTTATTAGGACATTTAGTGCAGAGATACAGGCAGAGTTCTGTCTTAGATTTATAGCAGTTGCTGGAATTAGTACAGATGGTAAAAGTCCCAGGTTTTTATTAAAATTATCTAATGCTTGCAATCTTCTTATGACTTTTCAGCTGTTGCAGAAATGGATGAGATCTAGCATTGATTTAACACGATATTTTGGTTAAATTAATTGCTTTTCAATTCTCAATCTATCCTGAATGTGTCCTGTTTGACTTGACCTATCCCAGTTAGGTTGCTCCACTGCCGATCTGACTGATCTTTTCCGGCTTGACCTGGTCCTAATTCGGATTGGATTTGTTGTGCCATTGATTGATGCCCTATGCATTGTGATAGTGGCACTATAGAAGTTTATTGATTGATTGATTTGGCAGATGTTTTTAAATAAGTTTTATAATAGTTTGAATAGAATGCATACCGGTATGTATCTTGTAAATATTGGATGAGAAGTTGTTGATATGCTAATGGACCAGAGTTAAATCATTTTTTTAAAAAGATCAACTTATTTCATTTCTGTGCATTCTTTGTCTCTTAAAGTGTAAAGATGGAATCTTTTTGTATGTCATTGTGCCAACATTTCAAAAGTGCAATCATCAACTTCGTCATCTTCATCATCATCTTCATCAGCATCCTTGCATTTGCCAATGTGGGTTGTTACTTCTTTTATATTTTAAATGTAGAGTTTATTTCATTTATCAATATTGTGTGTGTTTGTGTATGATGTAATTGGCATTAAAATGTTTAGTCCACTGTAGATTTTGTCTTGTAAGGCACTGAAGTGCCACATATCTCCATATGTACTAGTGTTAATGTGTTGCTGCCATGTGCTATTGCTTGTTTGTTTAGCAAATGAAGTGATTTCTGTAAATGCCACCACTTTATCTGAATTAGCAGAGTAGATGAAGTGATCGTGCAACCTGTTTCTTAATACGTTGTTCAGATAGACTAATGTACCATAAAATGTGCTGCATCAGAGGCTGGCTGCAATTTTCCCGTCCGTCTGCAAGTAATGCATTTGGTATGAGGCCGATATGTTGCCAGGTAGGCAGTCAGTGGCTCAGCAGAACAGCTCATTTTTATTTGAACCCACAACCCTACTGTCACCTAGTGAGGAGCATTGCCACTATACCATTTTCCCATCAAAATCCTAAGTGATCCTGTTAGTTTAATTTTAATCTTCAGTAATTGCTATTGTGGTTTTACTTCATCATGTGTTACTCTTTGACTTTTGCTGAAGTTGAGTTACTACATGTAACTTCTAGGTACTGGCTATGTTGGCTTAACTACACTGATCTTCTTGCTAAGAGCATATACAGTACTCTCAGAGCTTGGGCATAATGGAATAGTTATATGTTGGAATTATGTTGCTTGTAACAGGAATGATTGTTAGTGTCTTGAGCATTGTTGTAAATTCGTGTTAAATAACTTTTCAAAGAACACGCAAAACTGTTCAATACAATTTTTTATTGCACAAGATTGAGGCATAGCAGCCATTTTGCATTCAAAATGACTTGAAGGTGGCATTTTTCAGCTAACAGTGCTTCACATCCACCATTCTCTATTGTAACTAGGAATGGGTTATTAGGTATATATAAACGCACACTCCACATTTATATACATGTTGTCATGATAAAGGATCATCTCATATATGAGCATATATGAATGATCATGCTTTTGCTGCTGTATTTTGCACGAATGAAGTTAAATCATTTTCTGAGAATGTCCTTTTACGATTTGCTAAAATCGTCAAACACCTTTCCGTATATGTCTGATATTATAGCCTGAAGTTGAAAAGTGTATCCTATTAGAATTTGTTATCAATTATCGAACTAAATTAAATCTATACTGCTTTTGATCGATCTATGTTTGGAATGATTGGACATTCATATGTCTATGCTTTTGATAAGATAAGGATCTAATTGTACATTCTACAGCCTACAGGAGCGGATATTCAAGCATCCCTTTGGAAGTTGAATTTGAATTGAGGTCATCAGTTAAGATGACGACTCTGACAAGCCCTGAAAAACATCAAACACCTTCTTGTAGGTTTGGAGATAATAATAGTTACCACATTGCCTATCTTCACTGTAATAACTAATACTTCTAACAGAGATGACGATTTAGATAATAACTAAGATTTTGATTTATTGAAAATGATTAATTAATGATGTTCTTACCATTTATTTTTTTGCTTCGACGACCTGATGCACTTCTTCATACTCAACTACTTGTGTTGTGTAAGTTTCCACCTCAGTTTTTGTAATGGTCTTTGATTCACCAGTGTTTGTCGATGTCTCGGCCTGACTTGCTGAACTATCGCTAGTCTGTGTCTCTGTTTTTGTCTCACTTCCAGGATTGTGACCTGTCCTCGCCTTATCTTCAGATCCAGACTTGGTGGCATCGTTTGATCCAGATCCTTGGCGACCTATCCTCGCCTTATCTCCAGATCCAGACTTGGTGGCATCGTGTGATCCAGATCCTTGGCGACCTATCCTCGCTTTATCTCCAGATCCAGACTTGGTGGCATCGTGTGATCCGTGTCGTCTGCGACCATTGTTATCCTTATCTAAAGATCCAATCTTGGTGGCATCGTGTGATCCGTGTCGTCTGCGACCTTTGTTGTCCTTATCTAAAGATCCAATCTTGGTGGCATCGTGTGATCTGTGTCGTCTGCGACCTTTGTTGTCCTTATCTAAAGATCCAATCTTGGTGGCATCGTGTGATCCGTGTCGTCTGCGACCTTTGTTATCCTTATCTAAAGATCCAATCTTGGTGGCATCGTGTGATCCGTGTCGTCTGCGACCTTTGTTGTCCTTATCTAAAGATCCAATCTTGGTGGCATCGTGTGATCCGTGTCGTCTGCGACCTTTGTTATCCTTATCTCCAGATCCAATCTTGGTGGCATCGTGTGATCCGTGTCGTCTGCGACCTTTGTTATCCTTATCTAAAGATCCAATCTTGGTGGCATCGTGTGATCCGTGTCGTCTGCGACCTCTGTTATCCTTATCTCTAGATCCAATCTTGGTGGCATCGTGTGATCCGTGTCGTCTGCGACCTCTGTTATCCTTATCTCTAGATCCAATCTTGGTGGCATCGTGTGATCCGTGTCGTCTGCGACCTCTGTTATCTTTATCTCTAGATCCAATCTTGGTGGCATCGTGTGATCCGTGTCGTTTGCGATGTGTCCTCACTTTATCTCTAGATCCAGTCTTGGTGGCATCGTTTGATCCAGATTTTACACGATTAACCTTTGTCCTGTGACCCGATCTAGTCTTTCTGTCATGTGATCCAGAGCCTCCTCTGTTGTGCTTTCTCACGTGGGTTTTTTTAATTGTCGTGACAGTGGTGATGGTGTATCTCTTGACCCATCTCCTCAGTATCCTGATGATTCTTACGCAGGTCTTCTTGAGTGTTTTGTCAGCTATATTGTTGACTACCTGTTCGAGCCCATTTGCGGCATCTGTCAAGTCTTTGGCTCTCTTATCCTTCTCATCCTGAGTTATGGGTTCTGCTGGCAATAGAGTTTCAGCCGTTAAGGCAGCCTTTACTTTGTCCACGGCGTCTTTAGTCGGTTGATCGAATGAACTGGTGTCTATGCCATTGAGAGTACTCAAGACCTGAGCTGGCTGATCCTCTTGCTTTGATGACCTAACCTTTTTGCCTCTCCTGTGTCTTCTCTTGTGCGTAACGGTGGTTGTTTTAGTCACACGTATTGTGAGGTATGTTATTATTTTCCTTCTGAGAATGATGATCTTCGTCTTTCTCACTGGGTCTGTTTCCACAGCGATCGCCTTGTCCAGAGCATCTGCACAGTTCTTCAGGCTCTGCTCTCTCTGCGCTTGTTCTTCTGGCGTTTTTGGTTCATCGGGAGATGCGACAATTTTGGCGATGGCGTCACCAGCAGTGGCAACGGCACTGACAACTTCTGGAGCAGCTCCGGTTGTGTTGACGCTCTGGATATCTGTCAAGATCTGGTCTGGCTGTTCTGGTACATCATCAATGGCGTCACTAGCATCGTCTGGCGTATCGTCGTCAGCGGCAGGATCTTCTGGAACTGCGGCATCGTCTTCTGGTTCAGCATCATCATCGGCATCATCAGTTGGAACTGGCGCTTCTGGAGTATCGTCAGCAGCGGTAGGATCTGCTGGCTGCTCATCTGGAACTGGGACTTCTTCTGGCTCATCAGCTGGAGGAACTGGCGTGTCGTCGTCAATCGGTTCATCAATCTCGGCTGGGGAATCTATTGGCTGTTGAGATGGAGCTGGTTCATCATCTTCTGGAGCTGGCGCATCGTTGTCATCTTCTTGCCTCGGTTTTCGCGCATCTGGCCAAACAGATTAGCAAAAGGCACGATGCATGCGATTTAGATTAGATGCAATCACGTCTACCGAATATATTCACGGCTGAATCCTATATCCTGTATTTGTGTTACTGGAATCTGTCCCGATATGTCTATGGGTAATTTATTGCTTTGCTTCGGAAAGGAAAACCCAATTAGGTGCATCGAATGCACTGTCCATTCCATTGTAGAGACCGTCAGAGACTAGAATGGCTTATTTTGAGATCACGATGCTATATAAGATTGCATTTGAACGCGTCCAATAGATTCTTATCACGCTTCTTTTCAGCGTTTCTGTTATTTTATGAAAAGGCTCATATATTAGCCATTGCGCTGCCAGGGATTGGAACAGTGGCGGCTCCAGGATTTGGCAAGTGGGGGGCCGTTGGGGTGGCAACTTCTAATCATGGGGGCCAACCATTTGTTGTTTAATGTATGTAGCATTAAGTATAGGGTCTCAACAGGGGCCACTGGGGGGCAGGCACTCAATAGGGAGCACGAGCCCCCTGGGCCCCCCGGTGGAGCCGCCACTGGATTGGAAATCCCTTCGGTTTTTCCCAAATTTTCTTAGAGCTGACTAGACATTTTCAACCGCTTTTAAGAACCTGTAGACTCTTGTATAAGGTTCATACTGTATACGTTGACATATTTTTGCGATCTGTTTACTACAGGGATGACCGCGCTGCAACCATTCTGTCAAAGGTAGGCCTAGACCTGCCAGAGGTAGATGCCACCTCCCCTGAATGTTCCATTGTTGAGTGTTTCTCTTAATTGCATTTTCATAAGTGATGTAAAGAGTGAAAAGGACATTGAAACCAGAATAGGAATGCTGGCAAAGACAGACTTCACGCAACTTAAAAAGATCCTCACAAACAAACACATTTCAACAACAACAACAACAACAACACTGCTCAGAATTCTTCAAAGCTATGTTTGGACTGTTCTGATGTGCGGGTGAGAGACATGGACGTTGACAGAAACAACAGAAAGGAAACTGAAAGCTGCAGAGATGTTGTTTCTCGGACGTGTGCAAAAAATTTGTTCACAGAAAAAATAACCAATGAGTAAGTACTAATAGCTTTTGGTGTAAAAAGAACATTGCTAAAAACCATAAGAAAGCAATAGTTGGAAATTGTCGGACATAGAAAGGATGGATTGGAAAATCTAGCCATAACGGGGAAAATAGAGGGGAAAAGAGCAAGAGGAACACAAAGTAAAGTATACAGACAGCCTAAGAGAAGCAACAAGAACTAAACACGAGATTGAACTGATAAGGAAAACCAGAAACAGAGAAGAGCGGAAATCCATGGTCGCCGACGACGTAGCAATACATGGCACATGAAGAAGAAGAAGCCAAGAACTTCAACTTGTAGGCCTACGTGTAGATTCTCAATGCAAAACTATGTCGGACTTGCTGTATAACTTCGTGAAGACTGTCACTATGCAATATCAGCGAAGTACACCTATGATAGAAATGCCGCAGAAGGGCCTGCAAACAGCTTTCAAAGCACGTTTAACACATTGAAATCATTCGAATCATTTTTGGCCCTCATGTAGGTATGCATCTATCGGGTAAGACAGTGCTTATTCTAGGCCTGTTTGAGGGGAATTCCCCCCAAGTTTTGAAATTCCCTCCCCCAAAAAAGTATATGTTGGCTTGGGGTATGGAAATTTCCCTCCAAAAGCGTGGAGAGACAAATCTTGTCTCCCAAACATTTCAAACCCCCCCCCCAATGCAAGTTGGCTAGAATAAACACTGGGGTAAGACATTCAAAATGACTGTTACCGTCGTCGTCGTCGTCGTCGTCGTCGTCGAGACCGAGGAGAGCGCCTCTTCTTGTTCGCCAGGCGATCGACTACGCGTTCCAGACGATTGAGACGCCGGTCGACGTCTCCGTCGTCTGCTGTCTGGCAGACGACGCACGCCTGTTTGTCGTCGGGGTTTCCGTAGATGAACTTGTGGTTTCCGTTGGGAAGAGCGAGTTCGTCGGAACTGTCGATTCCGTCTTCGACGTTGTCTGGGTTGAAGATGCTCGCATACTGCAGGTAGTCGAGGCTGCACAATACACATCCAGCCATTTCCTCTTAACGTCTCATCTATAGGCCTACTGACCAGTTCTCTCGATATTATTCTTTTACGTTCATCGAATATTATGTATTGTTTTCATGCTCAACTATTGAGCAGAGAAACCGTAGCATTAGAACGAATGCAGTGTCTATGGCAATGGCATTGTGGAGACCGTCTAAGACTGGAATAGGAATCATCGAAAGTTTATCTGAAAGCACCTGTATTAAACGGCCATATGAATGCGCCGCCCTAGAATTTTAGAAGCCTTAACCAACGATTTTTGTGAAAAAGCTCATTTTAATACAGCCTGGGTTTTTTTAATTCAAATCATCATAGTGGTGTTCACACAGACTAACTTATCCTCCCGCCAAACCCTATAAATCACGTTATTATTATTATTATTATTATTATTATTATTATTATTATTAATCCGTAGAACTGGGATCGGGTTAATTTTGATCGCATATCTTAGTTCATGTTGGTAATTTTCGCGAAAACGAAGTTCTTAAAAGGCTTAGAAAAACCTTCTTGGAGCCAGAACTTCTCTAGCTCTTCATCAAATCTCTAGAATCGGCGAGACAGGTAGGAAGACTGTAGCCACGATGAAGACAGATCCTAATAGGTGAGTCCTACCTTAAAGAAAAGCAATATCTGAACAACAATTATCAGGCCTACGTCAACCGTTTGCAGGAAATAGAATGCTGTATTTACCTGTCCTGTTGCGCCTTTGCGACCACAGCGACGGCTGCGATCAGCAGAAAGGCAACGTTCTTCCAGTTGGCCATTTCTCAGAACCTCGTCTCAGCACGCTGATTGACGTTCGAACGAAGGGGTCTGTCTCTCTCTTCGGAGTGGTTTTCCTCTTCCTCTGCCTCGATCGTCTCCTCTTTTGCTTCTCGATCGTCGTTGGTCGGTCGGTTGCTACTGTTGCCCTGCTGTCGGGTTTCAGTCGACTTCGAGACAACGAACTGACAATGCAGACGACGGTCGCCCTCTTATAGTCGGCGACGCGTGGCATCGTCCGGTGGGGGGGGGGGGTACGTCAGCTTCCGATCTGTCTCTCTCTCTCTCTGCCAACTTCGGCGGAGGAGCATCGTGGACGACGGTGACACGTAACGCCCTGCTGCTGCTGCTGCTGCTCGTGCAGAGACCGAGACACGCAGGCAGACGAACCGAAACACAAGGAACACATCATCATCCGTGTCCTCTGTTTCTGAACCGATGGAGCAAATCGCTTCACCTGCAGGCGGCCGGAGGAGGAGGAGGAGGCATCTACCGACTCTCCCTCTGGCTCTCCCACGCATAAGATACGGAGAGGAGGAGGAGGAGGAGGAGGAGGAGGCCCCGTGGGTGAGAAGAATCAATGGAATTAACCCGGTTGATGGGGTATTGATTTCAGGGACGACGCAATCTGTTGATCTGTTCGAAGTGTTGAACGCCAGATGATCAAACAGTCGTAACTGGACACCACGGATCGATCGATGGACATATGCCTCATTCCTCAACACTGTGTCCTTCAACGGCCAAGACTTCGGCTCTGGAAATAACAACACTCACTGCGCTCGAAAACGAAGAATCTGTACACGTTTCATGAGGCGCCGTGTAAACACGTCGTTGCGTCGAAAGCCTCCACCCTCGCTCACCCCCACCCCTTCCACCCCTTCCACCCACAGTTCGATCATCCGATCAAGAACACGTCGAATTGAACCACGTGCTCCTCCTCCTCGTCGACGTCATCTGTTGAAACAACCTTCAAATGTTCGCTTTCGTTTTTGTAAATTCCCCCACCCCACCCTTACCCCCTAAATCATCACTGACGTGTTTGATGTCAACGTTTGTGGTCGACATTCGGTCCAACAATCTCTTTTGGAGGCAGAGAGAGAGAGAGTGAGAGAGAGAGAGTGAGAGAAAGAATAGAGAGAGAGAGAGAGAGAGAGAGAGAGAGAGAGAGAGAGAGAGAGAGAGAGAGAGAGAGAGAGAGAGAGAGGTTCTCGGTTCGATGATCTGAGAGAAAAAAGATTTCACGAATCATTTGTTGTCTGATCAGAGAAATTCGGCCGAAATAACAGAGAAATAAAATGATTAAGGTCTAATCTAGGAAGACAAATAGGCCTATGGAGGCTGAAAATCTGTCTAATTAATTATCTAAGACTATTTCTTCAGGAATTCCTGAAGAAAATGTTCCTCTAAAATTTCAACATCAGTGGATTAATTGCGTCTAAAGCTCCTTTGGTATATATATATATATATATATATATATATATATATATATATATATATATATATATATATATATATATTGTAGATAGATAGATAGAAAATTGAACATCGTGGTTAAGTCTTCGGTTTCAACTAATCAGGGTTGGTCTCAAAACTTGGACAGCCAGAATATGGGCGTCTGACCCCCAATTATTATGAGATAACCTTCCCCACCATGCTTCTTTCCAAAGTTAGTGTGGGTAGGAGTAAACCAATCTAATTTTCAAATCAATTTATCACAGACCAGTTCGAAAATACAGAAGAAACCACGCTTAGCAGCACGCAACCTCGTCCAATGTTACTAATCTACTGTGACCAAATATAATACCGAAGGTATTCAATGCCAAATGTAAATTGAAATACAGCTGTTTGTCATGCGTTTAACATTGTCTTTTGCGTGACATAAGCAGCAATGACAGGCGTCATTCGCAAATAGACCCGCCAATCTTTGACATGCAAAGCCACTAAACCCTGGAAAGGGCAGGGAATGGAGAGATTTAGGGGATGGGCCTCCCAATTTTTCATTTAATTTTTTTGAAATAAAAAATTCATTCATTATAATCTTCCTTCAAATCACTTCCTTTGTTGAATGGAGGATGGCGTTGGTAGGAGGATGGCAGGAGGATGGCGTTGAGTATCAGAACAGCAGAAGTGATGATTTGCGCGATTTCAGATCAGAGACTGACTTTGCGCCAGATCTGTTGTTGCAAACGACGAAGCATGTCAAAAGTGGTTGCTTCACCCTCTCTCAGTAACACGAAGAAAAGTGACAGACACTCAGACAGAGAGAGGCAGACAGAGAGACAGACGAAGAGACAGACGAAGATAATACGTCGTAAAATGTGACATAACACTGACAGTGAGGCAGGGTTATTTCTAGGATTATAAATTTAGGGGGGTGTCGGTACATTTTGGGGTCCAACCTTACCGAAAAAGCCTGACAAGCAAAACAAAGAAAAAAAGGGGGTGTGTTGGGGTGTCGGTCTCAAATTGAGGGTGTTGGAGGTGTTAGGGGGTGTAAAAATATCCCTGCAGTGAGGTTCGATTTCCCGGGAGGTTGTGGAATTTGATCTATCCACAGCTCCTTAGTGGTGGTCCAAAAGTTTGATTCCCTGTCACCCGACTTCACGCTAGAAGTCGATTACTTTAGAGTGGGAGGCGTTGGTCCACCACAACGCTTTTTCCAACAATAATTTGAGCACAGAGTTACATTTAGACAAGTTACAATACTTCTGACGGAACGTTTGACTGTTTTCGCTGACTTTGTGACATCGACGTCATTAGAGTCCCTCGTAACCATTACCGTCTTTTCTCGGTTTCAACTAGACGTCTAGTCAGTCAACAGGTCATTTCCAGGTGATTTACCTGCCGCCATGTGATTATAGTTAGTGTGTGGAATGGTGGTGATAGGTGTTAACATTTGGAATGGTGAAATTCGTTGAGGTTCTAGTTTGCTTTCAGGCAAACGCTCGACTATAGTGAACGAAGAATAATTCTAAGGCAATAGGTTCTTGGAAGCAGGTACTCGGATACAGAGTAAGCACTTGACAACGCGGAAGCACTGTTCTATCTGTTCATTCGAGGAGTGTTTTCAGTGCAAGTGAAACCTAATGCAAAGGCGCAGTGAGTCACCACTGTGAGTTATCCATGGGTCGGTTTTCCGAACCCAAACCCAACCCACCAACTTCCCAACCCAACCCAAATGAAAGTGCTGTCTGCTGACCCAACCCATCCCGACCCCGACGTAAACGTGAAAGTACAATGGCACATTTTAAAATATACATATATTCAAACCGAATTTTGATAAACACCCAACGTTCAATTTTCTTGTAACCAGAAGTTTTCAATTAAGAACATTCATTCAAGCTCATGAAAAGTGTTTATTTAGACTCACTACTGAAACAATCCTATACGTTCAACAGCACTTGCCTTTGCCTTTTTCGATTTTATAATGTACTGAATTATAACACCAAAAATCATCAAATTACACGAAAAGATATTAAGACAGAAAGAACTTCTGTAGCGCCTAGAATTATAATTATAAAACCTTGGGCTATTTCTGATCTACGAATCAGAGTTGTACTTTGGTTTAGTTTGGTGAAAGCAGAGAGATCTGGTATTAAGGTTTTTAATGAAAGTTATTGTATTCAGCGGCTGCTGTTATTGAACAATTATGAACTGCGGAAGCGTCGAGTTTGGTGAAAGAGAGGGGGGAAGCAAGGCCCAAGTACAGAATATGATGATTGCGATTGGAAGCGTCGAGGTTTAATGAAAGGGAGGGGGTAGCAAGGCTCAGGTACAAGACATAGAGGACGACGGCCAGACGGGAGGACAGAAGATGTCAGGTAACGGAAAAGGGTTAGAGGACAAATAGGGACGGACGATTCCTTTAAATACGCCAGTCGCAAGTATTCGTGACCGACAGACGATCAGCAACTCTTGTCTAAGTTTGGATCGACCAGACGATTGGAGACATCAAGGAACGAAGCAGACGATCGACAATTGAACAACTAAAGCGTCGCCGAGTTCGATCTTTGGGAAGTAACTTCATTACCTACGTAGGCCTATCAATTATAATCGGATAATCTTAGGTAGTTAGGTAATTAAGTAAGGTTGTTTTAATGTTGTCGACTATGCTTTATTGGCGTTAATGCTGTAACTCTAGGTGTTTTTCTGTTGTTGTCGTTATTAATGCAATTTATTCATAAGCATGGCCTTTTCATTCTTAAGCTGTAGCCTTTATAGGTTCATGTTAGGCCATCTAGTTACCTACTTACTCGTTAACTTCTCCTGTGTCTAGTCTATCCTCTAGCTTACATCACCGGGACCTCTAGGCCCTAACTTCATGTCGGTTCATCCAGTTACTATTATAAGTGGCCATACAAGGTCTTGGTGATAATATTACTATTATGCCTATTGCCAACTAGCCGTGGGCGGTTTAAAGAATATGTTCATGCAAGTCACCAACAGCCGTGCACGTGATTTGGTCAATCTGAATTACTATGGTCCGCTATGTACAGACCATTAGCGTCGCCACGGGGGGGCAAATGGGGGCAACTGCCCCCCCCCCCAACCTGCCCCAGACCACCTACCAGATTCGCGCAAATCCGGTGAGAAAGTTTTTTGTGAAGGGGGGGGGGTAGGGGGTAAGGAATCTGACACGCCAGACCCCTTTTGCCCCCCAACCAAAAATTCCTGGCGACGCCACTGGTACAGACTAGTGAAGGATGGAATCTAAGCAAGAATTAAGTGCATTCGTTCAATATGATAAAATAGAAGAATCTATGTTTATTGTCAAAGCAGTAAACAGAAAGCCTATATCTAACGTGGTTAACAGGTAGAGAGACTCGCGAAACCCAACCCATTAATTTGTTCACAATCATGACCCAAACCATCCCATGTGTTAGCCCAACCCATGGACAAGTCTGAATCACCATGACAAAGATCTATCGGTTATGTCACTGGTCGTCGTAAAGCATAAGTCACGATAGGAAATTCGCTTGCAAGAGTAAACAATCCCGAAAAGAAAAGGAACAGGATCAAAGGCACGGAATCAGTCGCAACGCGAAGGCAAAGACCCGATGTGGTTTTTGGAATTAATTATGAAAGTTTCTTCCTTATCAGACAAATCTTAAAATGCACTCTGTCGATTTGGCTTCAAAGGAATTTTCTAACTCTCTTGTCAAGTGGATGTAAGTTGGTTAGAGTGGTCTACCATTGAGAAAGACGAAGATCACAAATGCTTCGTACGATTTCATGGCTCTTCGTAGCGCATGACTTCTTCAAACAAAGTATAAGTTTCAGTTATAGGCACGCGCGCGTCTCAAAAGCGGGAATACAGTGAAGACGAGAGAGGGGGAGAGAGACAGAGAGAGAGACAGAGAGACAGAGACATAGAGAGAGAGAACGAGGAGTTTTGAAAGAGAACAGCCAATAGGAATGCTCTTAAGACGTGACAGATCCACTCAACCGTGAAGAAAAAGTATAAATAAAGAGGTGACTCAACCACACGAAGTTTTTCGCCACGAAGTTTTTCGCCACTGCAGAAGTTCAATCGAAGAAGAAGAAGAAGAAGAAGAAGAAGAAGAAGAAGAAGAAGAAGCAGACGAAGAAGAAGAAGAAGATAGCGAATCGATTGTTTGAGACTGTCAGAGTGACTAAACAAGGTCAGTGCATCTGCCGCTGCTCTCTAGCTATGGCCACCGGCTGCGCTGTTCTTCTCCGAGGGACGCTCATCTTCCTCGTCACAGCTTCAGCCGTCGTTCGCAGTGAAAGGTGAACAGCTTCGAGATGATAGACTTTCACTCTTATTAGAGTCTTTGTTTAGAAGCTGTAATAAGTTAATCAACGCTACCGGATCATCACGTGATCTTCCAACATTTATTAAGTATTAACCAGGGGAGTAGCGACGGGGGGTCATATCGGCACATATATATCCCCCAAAATCAGTGTGTATATATAATACAGTATATATAACATATATACATACACATATATAACATATATAATATATACAATATATATATATAATATATAACAATATACTGCATACTCCCAAATTTATATCCCAAATCAAATTCCTTGCTACGTCCTTGGTATTAGCTTGTGTAAATAAGAGTTGTAAAGTCTGTGTGAACTTTCTCTGCAGGATTTGAATATTTTCTGATAAATCTATAGCTTTTAGATTAGACGCGCGATTTCCTAAGTCAGGCTGCGCCAAATCTCCCAGTCCGTCTAAATGTTCGGACATTTGGACGATTTGTAAGCATGACATCTTGACTTATTTGCGAAATACAAAAGCAAAGCTCAAAGCATGTCACAAATCGTAGCAGTTTAACCTAATAATATTTTAGTTGGAGTTAGAGCGCGCATTCAAGGTACACCGACAGGTGTTAGATATTAACGGATCCTCTTTGGTGATGGAGAATGTCTGAGCGGTATAGCTACACGCATTTCCCCTTTTAACAGTAGCGTCTCATACGTTTATCGTTAAAAGTTAACTCAGTTGATTTGCTGCAAAACTCATCAACTAGAACATCTTCAACGCACACAATAGAACAGACAAGATCTTATTAAATGTGAGATTAGCATTTCTTGTTCGATGTCTGCTTCACCAGAATAAGACGAAAGTCGTGAAACTTGCAGCTGACTGTGGAAATTTGCCCGACAGTATATAGGCTAAACCAAGAAAAATATCAAAGTAATTAATAATGGCGAAGAAACAGCGAATTGTGAATTCAGATCATTCAGTGCAAAACCTTTCTTGCCTTCATTCGTCCTCACGAGCTTTTACATTTTATTTGCAGTTAATCCAATCAGTTGTCATAGACCTACACGTCATGCGTTTATTGCTTACAATAATTCGGCCACTGTACGCCTATATCCACCTATTCCCGCATCCACTATCATGAATCATGTAAAGTATAGAAAAAGAGTAATCCATATTTTAAAAAAAGTATAAAATACAAACGAATGGATGACGCATTACAACAAGTAACGTGCAGCTATGATAGCACTTTGGTGAAAATTCAGTTGTATTGTCAAAGTGATTTATTTAAAAAGTGCGGCGGAATTTGGCATGACATCTCCTACTGAAGACGATTGCAGGTCAGTTGTTGACAAAATAGATATTAAATTACATATTTAATTAAATACGATAACTACACAATTTGTCTAAGCTGATAGATAAACTGGATTTCTTTAAACTCTGCATAGTGATCTCTTTATAAAAATTCAAGGATAACCTACAGTTTAAGACTGGCCATAAAAACCCAGTGCTATGTAAACATGCGGTTGTAGTGTGTGTGCTAAGAGTAATAAAGTCATGTTAGGAAAGTGACCTCTGTCACAGCCTCAGATTCACTTATGTGTGTCCATATTAAACACCAAACCTGTGCCTGTCTGTCTGTCTGTCTGTTTGTGTGCGCGTGCGTGTGTCTATGTATATCTATCTGTTCTGCAGATAAATGCTCGACTAGGCTTCTATTTATAATTCTAAAACTGTCTTTCCGAACTCAGGTCGTGTTTCGATGTTTTACTTTTGTCTATGAGCAATAAAACCACGCAAGATTCCAGCATACTTCGTATTTTCTCCATTTCTACAGCGTCACGACAATAATGCACCTATATGCGATGTCTGTTTGTCCGATTTGTTGACGTAATTAATGTACAGAGCCACCTATAGAGACTTGTCAAACAATAAGAGGACAGGCGGCTTGTTCGTGATTGCCTGTGATCGACTGATTTTGACTCAACTCCACAAAAATGTTCAAGGTTCTCAGGGGATGGTGGATGAGCAGTAACCTTGTTTTCTTCTAAGTCGTCTGCATGCGTGATGCAGCACCTAGCTCTCGAATGCACCAAGATCTTTCGTCCATCAGCGTAATAAGTCGTAGGTTCAAATGTAATGATGCAAATACATGTATAGGCCAAATGACTGTTTTTGTTGGAGGATGGTCGAATTTAACAGACATTGGACATTTTTCGAAGGGAATCGTAAACCTGATGTTCTCTGCAAACTTTACGAAGAAAGACAGAAGACTGAAATGTGAATTCCATTCGCGCAATTGATCTGTTGCTTTCCGAAATGCTTTCCAGATGGCCTTGATGACTTGATTCGTTGACTGCAGTATCTTCCGATCTCTTCTTTTTTCAACTGCATTATTTTCATATAAGTTCCGATTAAATTGAGCGAGCAGCACCTTCCGTGTAGCGCTGTGCTCTATAGTTCGCTCTGCGTAATCTCATAATCTCCTCTCGTAATACAGTCTCGACCCGGTTGAGTCACTAAATACAGAGCAGAGTTCTTTAAGCGACCGTACTATTCAGAATAGTTGAAATAGTTTAGAGCCAAAAAACCAGAAGAGAAATCCTCTTAACTCTTTAGAAAACGACTCCATTGTCTAACGCTGACGTATTTTGCTATTGACATTCAACTGGTTCTCATAGAATAATAATAATGATAATACACAAGTGTCGTGTTTTGCAATTTCCTTCTGAATCTCTGGGATTTTCTCTCTGGAATTCTTAAAAACCATTAACCATTAAAATTCCTACAGTCATCAATTTTACAGCAGAGAGAACGCGCATAGGCATCGGCTGAGTGAAATATTTGGTTTTATTTGTATAATATGAAGAACCGCATAGGATTAGAACGAGTCACTCAAGCCGACTGCCATTCGTCACCCTGAGCGACGACGTGACCGGTGCTCAGATGAGGAGCAGAATGGGGGGACGGGGTGGGGGCGGGGGTGGGGAGGGGACAGCGTTGAGATGAAGCACTCAGCCGTTTTCGATTGGGGGGAGTCACTGTTTGGAATTGCTCGTTGCAATTTTCAGTGAAGATTATGTCAAGATGACGAAATCTAAAACGAATTTCCACAAAACGCACTTTATTACAACATTGAAGTTTGTTTTTGATTGATGATGGTGATGATGATGATGATGATAATGATAATAATAATAATAATAATAATAATAATAATAATAATAATAATAATAATAATAATAATAATAATAATAATAATAGCAATAAGGTTTATCAATCATCAGTCAATCAACTTCTATAGCGCCACTATCATAATGCCCAGGGCATCAGCCGATAGTGAACCAAATCCAAATTAGAGCCAGGTCAAGCCGGAAAAGGTTTAGAGTGGTTCAGGAGGGTTTGCCCGATGTGAAAACCACTGTTGTACCCTTCCAATCTAGTATCCTAGAGTACTGAGGTTTATTTTCAAATCATTCACACTCGTAGCCATTACTGTCTTCTCGTCCAGTCCATTCCATTTCTGCCCACAACTCTTGCACTGAAAAAGTGCTGCTTGCGTCTCCCAACCTGTTTCTCAAACAGTTTCATGTTGTGTCCTCTTGTGCTGAATTTTTGATTGATGATTGACTGAAATGCTTTAGTCACTGGGAGTCGTACAATGAATTGGTCCAGACGTATCGATGGATCTGCTTTCCTTACTTCTACACATATTGCACCAGTTGGAACTACTACGGATACTACCTTGGCTATCAGGGCTGTGGATGTCAACTGTTCCGGAATTACGCCACTTACTGCTACACATCAGTGTAAGTGGATTCCAGGGGTTGATTTTAGTTCCAACGCTAAAGGTTAAATCAACAGACAATCGTAGAATCAGCTTAGGCTATAGCTATTAGAACCAGGAGCTTTAGCGTGATTTATATTATCTGACAGCATAGAGAATTCTTTATCGGAAATCAACCATGCAGTACCAAACTGAAGAACCTTCTGTAATAATTTACGCCTATACAGTGTATGACGAAGTCAAACTAGTGAGACAGGCGTGTTTCTCGAGTACTTTCTCCCGATAGAAGAAGTTTTGATAGAGAATTTCCTGTGATTGTTAATTCAGAGCGCAGAACTGTTTCGTCAACTGTCTCGGATGGACGCAGGTCACTCGATGGAGATGTTCGTCCGGTTGGAAAGGCGCCAACTGTGACATACGTAAGCTATTCCACTTCCGTATACACAGGCGGCAGCATCTCCACGATCCTAAGCAATTACTCTACAACGAGTATGCACGAATGGCTCGTTAACCCCTTAACTGGGGATCCTGGATATATCCATCCATTTTACATTGAGTTACAGTTAAATACACGGTTAAGGGGTTAATGCTGCCATCGGCTCATGGAGAGCGGATTTATCGCGAAGCGTTCTAGAACTATACTAGCCACACGTCTTGTGAAGGGGCTTGTTATGATTCTTATTTGAGCGTCGAAACTTTGAAGAGAATGAAGCATAGGTATAGTTAGGCATCAGAACCAATCCGTTGCATAGAAATTTCGTTTTTACCTACTTTTACATATAGCAGACTTGCTTATCATAATACTCCAGTTCAGTGAGGGCCACGAAATATTGTCAATGCAATTCCGCAAATTGCGTTTTCCGTTTTCGTAGAATCAAATAAAACATTTGCAACGAACAAACGGAAATTGGATCAGAGAGAGATGTACTACTCATTGTACTGTATTAGTGACAAGCCATTCAACACAGGAAAAATCTTGCTAAACCACATAAAACCAGTTATTATTATTATTATTATTATTATTATTATTATTATTATTATTCCGAGCATTGTTGTAAAGAGTCAGGTGAGCAGCGCTGTTATGTCAAATGCTATTTTAGATCGCTTAGATAGCAGGCCTAACTGCATGATGGTGGTTTTGTTGCAGCCATCTGTGACAGTCCGAGCTGTGCATCGAGTCAAGTCTGCGTTCGGCCGAACGTCTGCGATTGCATTCGAAGCGCCACCACGAGAGAATGCATATTCGGTAGGTTAATTGGGTGACAGGGGCGTAGCAGAGGCCATCTGCACTACGCGACTTACCTGTAGCGCTTAGAACTTATGATAGTCTGCGATTGATTAGTAATTTTACATGCTGTGCTGTTTGACAGTCAGACAGATGAGAGGAAAGAGAATCATGCCAATGGGGAAACTTTTAATTTTGTTGAATAAGTAAAACAAGTCGATGACAGACTGAAACCTTCCCATAACTATGCATTGAGTGGACAAATGTGGGAGGGGGGGGAGGAGGGAGGCAGTAAGCAGTGACCAGGGATTTCTTCATTCCTCCTCTACAAAGGGCACTCTGATTCTACAATGGAATGATGAATATTCCGCCATATATATATATATATATATATATATATATATATATATATATATATATATATATATATAGATTTGTAGTGTGAGAGAGCGACCTTTGAAAACGTGTTTTGATTTTGTTGTATTTTGAATCTCATTTGCTTAAAGTTTTCTCTTCTTCTCTGTGTCGAATAGTGCCTTGCAGTGCCCAGGTGAACTGCTATCCTGGATCCTGCAACGGACCCGCCGGGTCCTCCTACTTTACACCGTCCTGCATCTGTCCTCCGGGATTTACCGGACCAAACTGCCAAACAAGTACCCGACGTTTTATTACCACTGAACTAACTGTAGACGACACAACTTATAAGCCACTGAAATATTTGATGCAAAGATTGACTTTACACTTGTTATATTTATGACGACGATGAGCGGCGCTATAGAAGTCAAACGAAGCCGTCGTGCTTTATAATTACTTTGCAGATTAATTATTGAACAGATGATCATTTGCCGGTCGATGTAACTTTCATACAAAAAAGGCTTTTAAGGAACATTTTCGGGCCCGGCGTATAAAATGCATAAGTTGGGGGGAGAGGGGGATCACTTTTCCATTCTGCATTGCCCCTCACTTTGCTAAATGGGTTTATTATGCGCATCGTTATAATGCTTAGAAGTAAGAAAGACGGGGCATTCAAGTGAAGACTTACGCATCAGGCGGAGGGCAATGCTAATCCAAAAGAATAATGCTATGAACAACTACAATTCATTCTCGCCTTTAGAACGTTTCAGCTTTTCGCCAAGATGACAACTTGCGGAGCAAAATTTTCGGGGTGGGTTTTGGGGTCATGAGTCCCTCCCATGGATCGGGCAGATCCATCAGGCGGATCCCTGTTTTCGGATCAGTTGATGTCTGTCTCTGTGAGCTCAAATTCTAATCTTTTTTCAGTCACCATTACACCGGACATCAACAGCTGCTCAGTCCAGGTGTTCGGAACTCCAAATGGCGGAAACGAGCAGGTGGTGGCCGCGGCCAGCGAATGCGCTGCTCCTGGATTGGATCCGCTTCCGATCTGGATCGGAACAGCAGCCGCCAGTTCGCTGACAAAGATCGTGGTCGCCTGGGAGGCTGATTATAACAATCAGTTACCTTTACCTGACAGAGGTAGAGCACCTTACATCAACAACGCTCCAGTTCCTATTGGAATCGTCAAATCGAACTTTAACATCTTTTTTCCAAATCAGAGTAAGTGTCGGTTCCAACTGAGACACAGTCACGGTTGAGCTCACAAAGCGCTAACTTACTAAGCTTAGGAGATCTTACTGTTGAAACTAGTTTTGCAATGTAATCTGCTGATGCCCTGAATCCCTGATATCTGTACTAATGGCGAAGATAAGCGACACGGGAGTGATAAAGATAAACCTGATAATAAGTGCCACTACTACATGACTTAGGCCTACATCAACAATTCATACAATAATAATAATAATAATAATAATAATAATAATAATAATAATAATAATAATAATAATAATAATAATAATAATAATAATAATAATAATAAAATCAAATTATCAAATCAAATTTATTAAAGTGCATTCAGTCAGATAATCTAAATTCAGTTTGACTTAATAATAAATAATAGCGCATTAGAAATGCGTTAGTTGTTAATGATGACATGCATGGTGGGGTTGCATATATTATACATGTACTGTATAGATCTAGACGAATTGTGAATATGTGCTAACAAAACGCCAGCAATTGCTATGTCTGAATTTTTAGTTGAAACAAGAGCTTTTTGAAGTTTAACTGAATTTTAACATCTTTCTCAAACAGGAATGTTTTCATAGGTTTTCTAAACTAGTGCTTCGTAGTGTTTAATCTGGACTCTGTACTCCGGGGGAAGGGACTGACAAGGCCGGGGAAAATCAGCTGGGGGCTGCTGTTAGTTGATGTAGTATGCCAAAATGTCCGGAGGGGAATTTGACATTTCCGAGGGGAAGGGCAATTCCACCCGGAAACGGCCTAGATTAAACCCTGGTGCTTCGCCTTATTCCGGACCATAAAACTTGAGATCATCGTCGGATCTGTATAGGGCGCCTACCCCCAAATACCATGCAAATCGAGTACTACCTTAGTTATCAAGACTGATGTTTGAATATCTGTCTGCGTTTTTAGATAATTTCGCACCACGGTCTTCCTCTTGCGTCAATATCGATCCTATAACAACGGACCCACGACCAATCGCAAAATGCAACCCAATAATGCAATGGGCGGACCTCGGCGCTTCGAGCCTCATTAGGACAAACGCCACGTAAGCAGAATTATTCCAACTCTAAACGAGGAACTAAAGGAGCTAAGGAGGCCTAACACAGGTGCTACGAGCGATCAGTTAATTTCACAGGCAAGTAAGTAAAATATCGTGAATTTATATAGCACCTTCGAGTTGTAGTACCGCAGTATAGTGACTTAGGCTATTCTTATGCGCTTAGTTCTAAATTTGAAAAGGCGATAACCAAAAGGTGGAGGTCAGACAGGCAGGGTCATTTTATCCAAAGGGTCACCGTGGTTGGACATTAACCCCTTAGCAGGGGATCCCGGCTATGTCCGTCCATTTTACATTGAGTTACAGTTAAATACACGGTTAAGGGGTTAACGAGTTGGTATCGCCTAAATAGCAAGGCAGTGACATAAAGGAGACGGGGAAGCAATGCAAAAGTTCAATTCCACTCCTAGACTAACAGTCCGAAGTCTATTAGATCGACGAAGCCTTTATTGTTGCAAACATCACGAAATGCTAAACTAAACAAGCAATTTAAGCGGAATAGTTTTCTACGCCATTGTTTTTGTTGTTGTTGTTGTTGTTGTTGTTGCTGCTGACAATCTAGACAGAGACATTGTCTATCGGCGATGGAATCGCATCCTATTTACATGTTTTCATTGACTGTTAGCTTCATCGTCAGCATTGAAGCTCAGGTGGGAGGCGCCAAAAAGGGAGATCAAAGCCACCCATTTGGTAACTTCAACCCCGCACAGGCCTTCTCAAAGGCCGCCAATATGAACACCACGATTCGAACGGTAAAGTTTGCCTTCGACCTCGAGCCACCTAACCACTGCCTCTCCAGCTCCAACAACTGCTCCGTGTTTCCAATTTTCCTCAATCAAACGATGACATCGGTAAGTGAGAATACAAGCGGAAATTAATAATAATAATAATAATAATAATAATAATAATAATAATAATACCAGTGGCGGCTCCACCGGGAGGCCAGGGGGTCCCGTGCCCCCTACTGAGTGCCTGGCCCCCCAGTGCCCCCCAGTTGGGACCCTATACTTAATGCTACATACATTAAACAACAATTGGTTGGCCCCCATGATTAGAAGTTGCCACCCCAACGGCCCCCCACTTGCCAAATCCTAGAGCCGCCACTGACTACTACTACTACTACTACTACTACTACTACTACTACTACTACTACTACTACTACTACTACTACTAATAATAATAATAATAATAATGAGCTGATTAGGGCGGCATATCGTATAAGTACTGCTAGGACACCTAATAATTGAACATACAGTAAATCTGTCATAGCAAATAAAATCACTGTTCCGGATAACTGCGAACAAACAGAGCAGTTTTCACTTCTTAATTTAAATCTTCTATTGTCTTTGCCACAGTGATGTTAACAAGGACCGACCCCCCAAGGACGAGGATAAGGACAAGGACCGACTCCCCAAGGACGAGGATAAGGACAAGGACCGAACCCCCAAGGACGAGGATAAGGACGAGGACCGACCCTCCAAGGACGAGGACAAGGACGAGGACTTACCCCGCAAGCACAAGGACCACAAGGACTGACCCCCAAGGACAAGGATCAAGGACAAGGACCAACCTCTGTCAGACAAAAAAATCGGATAGGAAAAAACCAAACACAATTTCCATTCGAATCACAAAATTAGAAAAGCAAAATTTTTAAAAAACATAATGTAGTCAACAGCAATGCTGCATTTCAAATGCGCCTTTGACTTTAGCCACCTAGCTATGTTACTGCGCTTAAGAAATTGCCAAGTTTAATAATAATAATAATAATAATAATAATAATAATAATAATAATAATAATAATAATAATAATAATAATAAGAAGAAGAAGAAGAAGAAGAAGAAGAAGAAGAAGAAGAAGAAGAAGAAGAAGAAGAAATGAAAAAGTGTTTCCAGCAGCTGATCAGTTATGCACACATGGTGAGGTCTAATTATGAGACCACTTTGCGAAAACACTCGTTCAACTGGAGCCGACGTCGCAGGGAAACAAATAATTCTGCTAAAGAATCAACTGGTATTATAAAGGAAACAATGACTATACATTTAGAGTAACTCAACGCAAGTATGTAGCCTTGGAACATAATTATCAATACAATTGAAAATGGTATATAAATAATTTGGTCCTTATAAGGACTTTTCAAGAACTAAGTTACAAGGACCAGGACAAGGACCAATCTGCAAGGACGAGGATAAGGACGAGGACCGAACCCCCAAGGACGAGGATAAGGACGAGGACTGACTCCCCAAGGACGAGGACAAGGACAAGGACTTCAAATTGGTCCTTAAGGAGTCCTTAAGGACAAGGACCAGGACAAGGATTAACATCACTGCTTTGCCATCGCCTACTGTTAATTCTAGTTACTTGCCGAAGACCAAATTCTGATCTTTTTCGTGTATTTGAAGCCGTAAAAGCACAATGTTAAAAACGCAAGATTCGGCTGATTGCGTTGGAAGTGCGAATGTCGCTTGTTAAACACACCTAAAACTCTTTCTGCTGTATTTTAGTTTCACGCAAGAAGAAGAAACGAAATGATCTTTGTATAAATGTTGCTCCTTCTTCTGCTGCTACAGGATCCCGTGATTCAACCGACTTTCAACGCTTGGAGTGACCCCGGTTCGGGCATCGGTCGGTTCCACGTAGCCGTTTACTTCATGCGACCGAATGAACAGTCGCAACTCGAAGAAATCGGAAATCCTGTGATCTCCAGAGACGTAAACATCACGTTCAGCGACTTCCGGTACACCTGTTCCACACCTGGCGTCTACTCGATTGTCCTCACAGTCTACGACAAGGCCAACAATTCTGCGAAGGCCAGAAAGATCTTCAACTACGACGACCACAGCAGCAGCGTCCTCGAAACCGACTCCCCCGTCTACCTGGACAAGGCAAATCCAGCGACCAGCTACCTGTACATCACCGACCTGGAGAAACTCCAGAATCCAGACGATTCCTACCTGTTCAACGTCGTCTGGACCGGACATTTCGAAACCACCTACAAACAGGAATGGCTGGGCAAAGTTAAGCCGTGGACACCGGACAGCAGTGGAACGGCCATTGACGACAACTACGGAATCAGGTACGGACTGCGTTCGATCGACGCAGTTCCAGTTAAAACGGGACTCATCGGCTTTGAACTGGCGTACAGCGTCGACGGCGGCGGGAAGGGCGGCGTCGGTCTTTCCCCACCCAGCAGCAGCTTCACCGCGATCTCAGACGCCGCAACGACCAGCGCCCAGGTGACCGTGAACTCTACTCTGAAAGACGGCGATGCGATTGTCACCTGGTTGCGGTTCTACGACCTGTACGGAAAAGCAGGTGTCGTGAAGAAGACGACCTTTGTTGATACGAGCAAATTCAACACAAAAGTCACTAGCGACGAATTCAAGAAACATTATCCTGAACAGTACAACAGCAGGTAAAGTAAAGTAAAAAAATCTCGTAGATTTCTATAGTGCCTTAGAAAGCAGCACAACAGTAGCTGCTTATAAGGTATCGAACAGTTGGCCTTTGGCCTTCGATCATAAATGACCTCTTGCAATTTAGGTGGAAAGCTCAAATGCGGTCCTGTTGATCGGGTCTTCGGAGCTATGTCTGCAGCGTGCAACTCATTGATTTGCTGCTAAATATTTTCACTAATTTGTACTAAATGCTAAAATGCTATTAGGAAAGGGGAAAATGTGAAAGTCTCAAGAAAATTAGGACAACTCTTCTCGGAACTTTGTACGAGATTATATTTTCAGAGTCGATTTTACGTTCACTTGTTTCATGAATGTTTCGATAGAAGATTTTTCATCGATGATAATTAATAAGTCTGTTACAAATGTTGAAATAATCATGAAATGATTGTGTTTTTGATTGTACAGCGTCGTAATCAATGTTCAGAATAAGATAAGTGGAATCAGAAATATAACTTATCAAATCAAAGACAACACGAGGAACATTGTCGCTTATTCAGGATTTATGACTCCTCGAGTTCTCAGTCCTCCATCTTCCTTCGATGGGAAAAGACGACGGGTCGGTCACTCCACGGAGCCTCTCTTCTATCTCATTTTCATCATCACTCAACCAATAATTTTCAATTTGTCCTAACTACTCGCCAATCAATCTTAACCCGTTTTTCTCTTTAATTAAATTATCTGTACTTGAGAGTTTTCTTGAAATTCTACCCGTTCGTTTGTTGATTGTGAACTTCGTTCGTTTGTTAGCAATAACTCTGAGATGTGTTTCATTTTCTGATTTTGTTAGGACACCGTGGAGCTGCCGTGCTATCCAACCGATAAGACCTGTTACTGTATTCCAAGAGGCGAATGCTTCAATGTCACTCAACTGATCAACATAGACAACTGCTGGATTGACAGAGGAGTGACCGGAGACCGCGTTACAGTTCTCTACACAATCATCACTCACTCCGGCCACACAATGAACGGCAGCGTTGATGTACGCGAATCTCTCTCTCTCTCTCTTTCTCTCTCTCTCCTCTCTCTCTCTCTCTCTCTCTCTCTCTCTCTCTCTCTCAATTAAATCATTTTGAAAAGAGAATTACACCCCAAAGAAAACATAATTTCTAAGTAAAGCTAGAAAAATCTCTGGTTGTGACAGCCTAAGAGGTTTATTCCATTTACACTCGTCGAAATTTTCTGTGAGCTTTTGTATTTGCATTTGGCACATTGCCAGCCATAGCCTAGCCTTGGTTCGCCGTTGTTAAGCTATTTGCCAGTCGTCGTCCGATGTAGAATGTAGGCTACTCTTCTGAACACATCGACGTGCACCTGAGTCTATCTGAGGCATTTTACAATTGATGTTCTCTGCCTGGTCCGCTACAGTTGCGATATATTGGATAGCATTACTTATGCATATGTCTGTCTTTTAGGTTGGCGTTCTTAGCCTTGAAGACATTGCATGTCGTCCGGTTCCTCAAAACCGTAAGTATTCAAGCGCATTCACAGATTGCCTATTGAAACTACAAAATGCTGTCTGTTTCCGCTGCTGCGATATGCTTCGAAATCGATTACAAACTAGCAATCGAATTATAGATTTAGTCTATTTCGCATGATTTCTTTTAGGCGCAAAACAAACCGGTTTAAACAGTGCCTCTAATTAAGTCAGATTAGATTTGCTTCTGCGTGTTCATGTGATTCTTATTCTATTTTAAAATTGAAATATTTCATTATTCGACTTCTATGCAGTAATGTGTCTGAAGTGTTGTCTTTGATTCGGTCTTAACCCCTTAACTGAGGATCCCGGATATATCCGTCCATTTTACATTGAGTTACAGTTAAATACACGGTTAAGGGGTTAATCTATGAGACTGATTTCCCTTCGCCGTCCTTCTCTGTTTAGGGAATCTCTTGAGAAATTCTGAACACAGATCGTTAGAAAGTTTACACCAATTTAATTATAAATTTCGCTTTGTGTATTTTTTTGGTTTTGACAGTTTCTCGAGAAGCGAAGATTGGAATTGGAATAGGTAAACGACAGATATTCTAAAGCAATTCGATTCAATTCTAAAATTCCTTGAAATTGACTTTTATAATAATCACTCCTCACCAGCGCATTCAATCATTCAAAAGATCTTCCCAGTTTGAAGACAATTCGGCGAGTCTTTATTATTATGGAGTTTCACGTTACGTGTCAGGGCGTGTATACATAGATCGTGGGTATGCACTAATGCGTTGTTTCGACGACAGTGCGTCGTTTCAATGGCTCTGAATTGAATGCTGCAGCCGTCTTCATAATCGGCGTCCTGTTGATCCTGCTCGTAATCCTTCTGATCCTCATGTGCATTCGATGGAAGGTCTACCACAGACACCCGGTGCCACGGAACATCCGAACGACGATCTACAACAGATTCGGTCGAGACAGAAGAGCAAAACCAGACGCCGTCATTACGAGCGACAACGTATTATACACCACGAACGAAGATATCGATTCACCAAAGGTCTATACTATATATATATATATATCTCTCTCTCTCTCTCTCTCTCTCTCTCTCTCTCTCTAACCCTCTTTCTCTCTCTCTCTCTCTATCTATCTATCTCTCTCTATCTATATCTCTATCTATATCTCTCTTTCTAACCCTTTCTCTCTCTATCCCTCTTTTTCTTTCTCTCTTTCTCTCACTTCACTGTTCGGTTAATGCTTTAGTAATATTAATCAGTCTTGTGACTTTTTGTGAGTTTTGTGACTAGCATGCGTGCTCTCTTCGTTATTTCATGCTTTACGGTATTTGTAGAAGGGAAAGGGGAAAATCCCGGTCTCTGCTTACTGGCCCCTTCCACCCAACTAGTCCACTCTATTCACAACAAGGAGGCACGGGGGAAGTTTCCTGTTGTCAATAACTTATTTAGCTAACTTAATTAGCGCAAAGAAACAAGTAGACATTCTTCTTTCGCCCTCTGCATGGTCTCACCCATTAGTCAGATTCCCAAACGCCATCCTCTTAATTACACGTACGTCTAATCTTCTATGACCAATATATATATATATATATATATATATATATATATATAATTTATATATATATATACATACATACATATATATATATTCCAATAATGCCCAATAATTAATCTCTAATCGTTGGCGAAATGTCTCTAGCGTGTGCAGCTGTAGCTCCTCGATGATTTCTCAATGTAGTCGACGAATGGATTGTCGACGAAGACAGCGGGACACAGCAGCAGCAGCAGCTCCGACCATAGGACGCTGTCTGGAAAGGACGTTCAGATTGGAGAGGTCGTGGGCGAAGGCAGATTCGCCGTCGTTCGAAAGGGAAACGTCGTCAGAAGAGACAACGAAGAGATCCCAGTCGCCGTCAAAGTACTCAGAAGTAGGGTCACACTGTCTCACCAGTCTCGTTTCATTGCCTTATTCTGAAATGCTCTCTGTCTTCGGTCCAAAGAAATGCGTACTTCTTGGACACGGAAAAGAGTCAAGAGGCAACCGCCATGCGCCTTCCTTAGCGTTCTATACTTTTTAAAAAGCAGTGGGGGAGGGTATTCCCATTCCAACATTTTTAGTTTTCACTGGGATGCTGGACGGCCAATCCCACCCACCCAACATTCACTCCGGCAAATGGGATAATGGAAGAGTACGATATATAGGCCTACGCTCTTGGAAGAAACGCAATTTCAAAGCAGAACATACAGCAGACATACACGATTGTATGATTGCATTTATTAAATGAAACGTCTAAATTACATGTAGCCTAGATGATTGCATTACATTGCAATTGGCGCGCACCTGTCTGGACTCTTCACGAGCGTCTGCTATTTTGACTCACAGGTGGTTACGATAAGAGCGATCCTGAGGTGATGAGAAACAAAATCGCTTTTATGGCCAACAAAGTCAAACCGCATCCCAACATCATTCAGTTCATCGGATCGATTGCGGAAGACAAGAACCAAGGTATACTGTATAGTGTATACGGTTGGTCTTACGACGAGACTGTTCAGACAAATTCCAGAATACTAGTGGTAGCAAAATTGACTATTAAGTCTCAAATAGACTTATTAGGCCTAGAGACTTTTTGGATCGAGTAGAGAAAGCTCAACGTGCTCTTCTAGGATAAAAGAAGAAATAAAACAAAACGCCTTTTGATTTTGAGAATCGAGCAAATTGAATTGTAAGCTACTGTTATAGTCATCGTTAGCGTGACACTTAAGAAAAATTTAACAGTGGAATACAAGAGGAGACCAAGTGAGAATAGTGTTTAATGTCTGATCTGCCTGTGAACATTAAGTGGAGAAGTGACGGGCTGTGTATTGCTGGAGGTCTTCTGTTGCAGTCTCCCCTGTCCTGCTGTTGGAACTCTGTGATGAAACGCTCAAGGATTGGCTGAGTGAAATCTCCGATGTCGACAACGAAGTCTTCGAATACATGCTTAACTTCAGTCTTCAGATTGCCAGAGGCGTCGACCACCTTCACGGTCAGGGGGTAAGATAGTTCGTCATGACTCATGACAACGTTCCTGCATCAAGCAAGGTCAACGTGGCTATCTCGTCAAAAATATCATCTAGGAGAATCAAATAGGCCTTCGATGTGAATCGAGGCGAGACAAACGTTTCAGTTACAGTAGGCGTTAACGTTATTCGTCAAAATAACAGCAAAACAAAGGGTCGCGGTGGGCATTTGGACGCGGTGGGCATTTGGACGCGGTGGGCATTTGGACGCGGTGGGCATTTGAACGCGGTGGGCATTGGGACGCGGTGGGCATTCGAACGCGGTGGGCATTCGAACGCGGTGGGCATTTGAACGCGGTGGGCATTTGAACGCGGTGGGCATTTGGACGCGGTGGGCATTTGGACGCGGTAAGCATTTGGACGCGGTGGGCATTTAGACGCATGATACTACTGATGGCTATTCATTACGGTACTTATAAAAATAAATGGAATTTCAATGGTTGGTTGGAATGTCAGCGCGGTGTATTTATTAAGATGAAAGGATAATCTTCTAAAGCGATGTTCGTATTTTGATTTGTCCGTCGGGAAACGACGTTCAAAGAAACAAAAAGCGTAAATGTTTTTTTGTTATTTCCAAGATTCAGCAGATGTAGTTAAACTGTGCAGAAGTCTCTTCAGAACCTGTCTTTGTCGAATGCTCTTTGTTAGATTATTCATCGCCGTCTGGCCGTTAGAAACGTTCTACTGAAACAGACAATCGGCGGCTACGAAGTCAAACTGATCGGTTTCGGACCGTCAAGAGACGACGACCAGAATGCTAACGGTCAATCGGTCAGTGTAGAAGAGAGACACTGGTTCCATCAGACTCAGCATCGTTGTAATAAACCAGGATCTAAAACTCAAGATACTGACTGTTCAATGACTAGGCCTATGTGCGAACCGGGTGCTTATAGAACTGCACGGGTTTTGGTGAAATGATTCAGTTTGATTGACACGTGTTGTTGATGTTTGATTGAAATTCATCCAGCAGACGACAGTCGTCCCGATAAAGTGGATGGCGCCGGAGACCCTGGAAAGCCTGGACAGAGGAAATCCAGTTTATACGAAGAAAACGGATGTCTGGTCTTATGGAGTCACCGTTTGGGAAATATTCTCGAAAGGTCAGTTGCCAAGATCTTCTTCGATATCACTTTACAGTTGATCGAGTAAAATGAAGAAGAAACAGTGCATTTCAAAGCGTTTATTGCGTGCTTAATTATTAATTTCACACTTTTCTTTAGATGTGTTCATTTCCTCTCAGTCGAACTGAGAGCTTGTCTAACAGTCAAAGCAATGCCTGATTATTCATTCGCGTCTTAGACAGTTGACAGTTGAAACAGTTCAAACGGATTCAAAGGCTATCTCGGAAAACTAGGCTATTGAATGCTGAGAGTTACTATAGTGGTTTTCACACAGGCTTACTTAACCTAAACCACTTAAAATCACATTATTATTATTATTATTATTATTATTATTATTATTATTATTATTATTATTATTATTATTATTATTAAAATCGCAGTCTCAGACTTAATCTCAGAATGCATTAGTATTTATAAGTTTTGGGGAATTTGAGGTTTATTGTCTCTGTTTGAAATTTACACGCGGCGGCGTCGTTGAATGATTCTTACAGGAGAGGCTCCGTTTGTGAATTACAGAAGCGCCGACATCAGCTCTGCTCTGAAGAGAGGAGAGAGACTCGCGTGTCCAGAACACTGTCCTCCAGATCTGTACGCTAAGAAATTCATATACATAAAACTGCGTAATAACCATAAGAATAACAGCTAAATTAACAACAATACTTTGTAGCTTTTGATGTTCTGATTAATAAAGTATAACTTTCACTATTAACGGGGGGGGCGGCCGCTCCCATACTCGGACTGGGATCTCGTCGTGGGATTGGCGCAAAACCGGTGATTAGTGCGAGGGGATGGAGGGAGGGAGGGAAGGGGAGTGGACAGTAGATGAGTTTGAGATAAATGCAAGATGATGAAAGAGCTACTTACACTGGACGAAGGTTTTTGTTCGTCAAGACTTTTTTATCCGAAAACGTCGATGTACCACTCTATTCTGAAATCCTGGCTGCGCCACCGTTAATCAGCCCAAAGAATGAAAACGGGTCAAAATGACATCTGACATTTTCTCAGCTGAATCAAGATAGCAAAGTCAATTGTAAATTGACCATCATGAACTTCTCTGCACAGGTTCGACAAGGCCCTCCATCCGTGCTGGAATTCAAAGGCAAGGCAACGCCCAGATTTCTCGAAGATCTGTTCAACCATCGACCAATTCCGCAGAGGAAATCCAGGCATCGGCGGCGGCGATTACTACGCCGCAGAAGTAGGACCTGGAAACCGTGCACCGCCTCCACCTGGATATTACAGCGCAGGTGTGGTTCGACACGGCAACGCCCCTTCACGCCTGAACAACACGACAGGAGAGTACACCGAAGCGAGAAGTTCTTGAAGAGACGACGTCACTTCGCAAAAGAATCCCCCGTTATGTTTCCTCGTTTGCATCACAACAGAGACCAGCGCGATTATAACGTATCTACACAGAGAATCGACTTTTATGCTGCGCGAACAGCTTTCTGATCCGTTTCGTTTCTACAATATTTGCTCAGAAGAATTAATGCCTTTTTCAAAACAATTTGTATTGATTTAATCTGATATCTCTGACTTGTGAAATTTATGTCATTTGCGGTAGTTTAGAATTATAATTATCTACGAAAGAGTTCAGTTAAGGTAAATGCTGGCGGTTGTCTTTAAGGTCATGAAAGAAAATACATTGTATTTCTTCACTCGCTAATAGTTGTACGTTGACGAAGAAATGCAGAGATGCTGTAAATCTAATCGCTAGCAGCAGCAACAGCAGCAACAGCAGCAGCAACAGCAGCAGCAGCAGACAGTCTGAATGGCACACCGATAAGAGTCCACGAACGACAGAAGACGTTGCCATCAACGCAGACGAAAGGGCAAACATCCGCGACGCCAACAGACACATCCGGGGTGTTTGCCTTGTCTCCAAAGAGACCCGTCGACCACTTTCAGCCGACGGAAACAAAGGAACTTACGGTGGGGGCACTGGGGGCAACAGTGACCCCCGATCACAGGCACACACTTCTATCACACGCCGCTAAGACTCGAGCTACTCACTTTTTGAGAGGTTAGGCTAGTGAAAGACCATTTGAATTTGAAATTTGAAAGGGAAATGTAGGGCCTATAGGGGTTGAGCCCCACATTTTTTCATCACTGTTTCGGCTTATGTACTTTATGCCTACCGTGCGTCTATTGGATATATGGGTCAGTATTTTCAACACGAATTTGTACCAAAATAACAGCACTTTAATGGCATTGACAAACGTTTGCAGATTAATTCTTATGTATTATTACTATTTAGGAAGATAGACTGCGGGAGGCGACGTAGGCGATGGCTGGATGATGTCATGTAATGAACTAGAATACCAATTATCAATATCAATGACATTAGAACAACAGAAGACAGAGAAGCGTTCTGAATTTTATCGGCCACCTAAATTGGTATCCGACAGTCATCAACGAAAATGGACAACCATACCATACCATACCATACCATACCATACCATACCATACCATACCATACCATACCATACCATACCATACCATACCATACGATTGATACCATCGATTGATACCCTTGAGTATTAGAAATGGTGCTATAGAAGTGCATAATTATTATTATACCATACCATACCATTATTAATGGGTTTCAAAGTGCAGAGGTCACCAGAATGTTTCGAGAAGTGTGCATTGCAGCCAGATTTTCTTATTTTAAAGATGAAACGTTGAAAATAGTCGCAAACGATGAAGTTGGACGCGAAAGAGGAATTCGTGTAACGAGAAGAGAATTGAGAATCCGAGAGAAGATTGAATCTATCGTAGAGTACAGTTGAATAGTTCTGATCAACAGGCTCACATAGCCTGGCTTTCAAAGGCGGTGCAGGCTTCCATCTCCAGCGAAGCCTTTGTGATTGGTCCACGTAGAACGATTTTCACGGAAAATCATAAGAAGGATTCCGATGACATTTCAGAATCCATCGAATGCCTAATGAACATTCCGCGTTTCAAATACATCTGCAGCGGCAGAACGTATCCTAAGCTGAAAATACTCGTCTTCAAGGGACAAACTATTCTACGTTTTCCCCGAAGAAGAAGAAGAAGAAGCCAAAGGTTCGCGTAACGGATTCAGGTTCGTGCACGGTTCATTCGATGTGTGTAACGTAACAAGGGACTTATGTAGCGCCTCGCACATAACCTCTCTACTCAGAGGCGCTCATGGGTTTGAGTCGCTTGATAGGAGAATGAGACTTTATACTTTGTAATGAACTGAGTGGGGGGAGGGGGCAGTGAGAAGTAGCTGAAGACTACCTGTTATTTCGATGATGTTGGTTCACATTTTCTGAACTAGG
>CM030869.1:698836-716336 GCA_018105865.1 Metaphire vulgaris
ACATTTCGGGGAATGAACCTCTCCTCCTCTCCCCTCCCTCCCTTCCTCCATCCTTCCTCCCTCGTCCAATCGTTCTCTTCTGATGCTATTCCATCGCTAATTCAAGACAAATTCTGAGATTTTGAATGGCGCACTGAACGAACGAAACGGAAAGAGGGAAAGAGAATTATGACATTTGGTCGCAGCAACAGACGCAAACACATGCAGGCGTCTCGTTTTATTACAGCAGCCATAGAGACCCAAGACAACGATGTGTCCACTGTCATCTCAATATAGGATACTGTAGCAGTTGGATCCACACACACTGTGTGTGTGTGTGTTCGTGTGTGTGTGCATGTCCAGGACCAACGAAAGGTACTTTAAGGTTTCGTGAAAGGTTTTTACCCTGGGCCCGGCGATAAAGAAAGGGCCCGCGCTGACGAGAAAAAAAATAAGTGACGACCTTCTTTTTGCTTGTCAGTCAGCATTTATCTAATATGAGGATAAGCTTTTTTTGTGCTCGTCAAGATTTTTTAAAGTTCTCGATATTTGTCCCCCGGCCCGTATTTTCTCTCGACGGTCCTGTGCATGTCTGTTCGTCAGAGGCGTACCTGAGAAATCTGGAGCCCATCACTGCAGTGTCAGAAAATTAAATAAGCATGTTAAGAAATCTTTAATATATAATTATCATCAAATCGTGATATCTAATTATTGACGCAAGATTAAAACTACAGAAGATGCTCTTTTCTTGTTTTTACTGACGCCAACTGGTCTATGAGTTGCTCAAAGTCAGTTCTTTTAGTTACTGAGTAGAGTCTAGGCCTAGACTCCCCCTAGAGCACAGTGTTTATTCTAGGCACCTTGACATTGGAGGGGGAGTTTGAAATGTTTGGAGGGACAAGATTTGTCTCTCCACGCTTTTGGGGGTGAAATTTCCATCCCCCAAGCCAACATATACAAATGTGGAGGAATTTTAAAACTTGGGGGGATTCCCCCCCCCCAAAGGCCTAGAATAAACACTGCGTAGAGCAAGCCACAGAGTTTTTGGCGCTCCACTTCAAGTGGCGTCCGCAAAGCATCCGCCCTATCCTAAACACTCCACTGGTGCCTCCTGTGTATGTGTGTGTGTGTGTGTGTGTTTGAGTGTGTGAGTGTGTATGTGTATGTCGATTTGATCCTGTAGTTGAAATAACTGAAAGTGAATAATTTACAAGAGGACCGTCGGAAGGTTTCTTTGCATTTGAGTGAAATCTTCTCAGAGTTACGATCAGTTGAAAAGACGAACTTTCAATATTCGGATGCATCAGTGTTGCCACTGCTATCCGTGAAAACGCGTACTCTGTTAAAAATTCGTCTTTAAATGCCCTCGATGTATAATTTATTATTCCATTTCCACCTTCTTTATTGACTGAAAGTCTTCTTCTGCTCACCCCACCCCACCCCCCGCAGTTCCTTCACCTGCTCTCATCTCCTCTCCCTCTTTCTCTTTCTCCTCCCACTTTCTTAGCTCTAAATGTCAGCGTTGCTTTTCGCTTTGAATGGGGGGGGGGATACTAAAGACGTAGAAGCTAGAGATTGACACGGTAACGGATTTTCTGCGGTGGCCGCGGTAATGGAGGCCAAAAAGTATACCGAGCAGTGGCGTAGCCAGGATTTTCCGAAAGGGTGGGGGTTATGAACGACCATTCCCCCAACTTCGAAAAATCCTGACAAGCAAAAAGGTGGTCACCTATTATTTTGCTTGATTAAGTTAGTTATGTAGCTATATGAGCGCTCGGATAGCATCTATACAACTGTATTGATCTTTTTCTTCGCTTCTTTACCTTAAACCCGATTTTGGCGCCCCTCTACTCACAGAATAATAATACGCAATAAAAATTGTTGGTCGTGCAACCAAGGGGGTTTAGCCCTCTTTGGCTGCGCCACTCTATTTTGAGCGTCGTCTTGGGCTATTCATCGGCCTCTTGTGTGCGATTTAATGCTTCGACCCCGTGTTTCATATTTCCGATGAAAAATAACAAAAATATTTCGCAAATGACACCACTAACACGTGACCAAGAAATAATATAAAGACATCGTGATTTTTGCATTTCTCATTGAACTGGGATCATGAGACCAAACTTATGGCATGAAAGCTATTTAATCGAAATAATTATAATAATTGGTTAAATAAATCAACGGTTAACGGATACAGGAAAACCTAGAAAATGGAAGAGAGAGAGAGAGAGAGACAGACAGACAGACAGACAGACAGACAGACAGGTAGGCAGACGGACATCGAGAGAGACAGAATAAATTGCAAAAGAATTGCGTAGAATTAATAGTCATTCAATCATTTTCGTTCCAAGACCTGTCAGTGCAGTCACGTGACCCGGCTGTCTGTCACAACACAACAACCCGGCAACCGTGAGGATCGCCTCGAGGGAGACCGAATGACAGATGCCACCCCCCCACTCGCCCACCCCTCGCAACATCCCCCTCCCTCCCTCCACACACCCGGTCGACAGAAAACTAAGTCGTGATTACGGGAAATAAGAGGAGTGCACACAATGACCTTAAAGACCGCGCTCATAAAGGCGCTACACAAATGCACGTCCTTCGAACAGGAAGTGTTCGTCATGCATTTCTACTTCCGGTTCCGTCTTCTCGTGATCGTCGGTCCAGTTTTATGGTCGGCGTCTCTGCGATTGGGCTTAATCACGTGACCCGAATTCCGTAATTAGTTTGTTATTTTAGACCACGCAGGCAAACAGACAGACAGACATACAGACAGACAGACAGACGAAGAGACAGAGACAGGCAGACGTTCGTTTGGCTGCAATTTCGCGTCAATAGGAATTCGCTAATAGTTTTGTGTCGCTGGTGGCTCGGTGCTCGTGACGTCATCTCTCGCGACTGACGTCATCGCATGGTGTCACCATGGCAACTCACCTTGCCCATCGGTGATCCAGGAAGCAATCACAACTGCACAGAGAGAGAGAGAGAGAGAGAGAGAGAGAGAGAGAGATATGAGAGAGAGAGAGAGAGAGATTGTCATTTGGAAAATATAATTTCCTTTCTTCTTCCATTTATTGAGCAGAATGCTATTTGAATATTTAAAGAAAATCTTGATATTGTATAGTTGCGTGTGACGCTGCACAATGATACTTCAGCATTGAAATGTGTCCTGGTTGTCTGCCATACTTCTTCTCGTTTCTGTCTGACCGTTTGTTTGTCCTTCTGTCTGTCGGTTCCTCTGTCCGTGTGTCTGTTTGCTTCATCTGAGGCCATTGTTCGGCTGTTATCCTGATCCCTAGCGATCGCAGAATAGAATCTTCCCATGACAGTAGCAGTAGCAGCAGCAGTAGTTTGTAGTCACCGAAATCTCACTAAACAGCAAATCAGTCGAAAGAGGATTTTCGCCTGCCCCTCCTCATCCTCCTCCTCCTCCTCCTCCTCCTCCTCCTCCTCCTCCTCCTCCTCCTTCTCTTCCCCTCTTTATTCACCGGCTTTTCTCTTACCGCTCTTCTCACGACCGTCTCCATGGCGACGCTGCGCACTTGTCGTTCCTCCTCCCCTCCTCCCTCTCCCCCGTTCCCCGCCTTCTTCCTCCTCCTCCTCCTCCTCGCGCTCACTCTCCATCTCGCCCGCCCTCCACCCGGTGGCCGCCGCCGCCGCCGCCGCCGCCGCCGTCGGCGTCTTTATCGGCGGTCGACGGAGGAGGAGGAGGAGGCAGCGCTCTTGCAGTCGGCGGTTGGAGAGCGATCGGAACAGAGGGACGGACGGCGGCCACAGAGCCCTTCCCCGTCCTCACCCCCACCACAAGTGGTGGCCTCTGACGCCGTCAGCCAGAATCAGGGCGCAAGTGAAGAGAAATACAAAGACAGAGACAGAGACAGATAGAGACACTGCGAAGTCACAACAGTCGAAGCTGTCACTTGTTTCATATCTGGAGCGCGTTCGAAAGGTAAGAACATAAGATCATAAGATCACGAGCAAGTAGGTAGCAATAGCAGCAGTAGTAGTAGTAGTAGTAGTAGTAGTAGTAGTAGTAGTAGTAGTAGTAGTAATAGTAGTATTATTATTAGTTATTATTATTAGTAGTAGTAGTAGTAGTAGTAGTGGTAGTAGTAGTAGTAGTATTATTAGTAGTAGTTATTGGTTAGTAGTAGTGTGTAGTAGTAGTAGTAGTAGTAGTGGTAGTAGTAGTAGTAGTAGTAGTAGTAGTAGTAGTAGTAGTAGTAGTAGCAGTAGTAGTAGTAGTAGTAGTAGTAGTAGTAGTAGTAGTAGTAGTAGTAGTAGTAGTAGTAGTAGTAGTAATTTTTATTGTAGTAGTAGTAGCTGTTGCAATAGTATCCGGCCATCCATTCAATTCATTCGCTGTTCTTAATCAACGGTAGACTGATGGCAGCAAATGCTTTTCATTATGAGTCCTTGTATGTATTCCTTAAACGTACATTCGATTCGTGCACGGCATATCTGTTGATTAAGAATTCGTATCTCCATTTCTTTTGCCCAAACGGAGATCGCCATCACTGAAGCAATGTACGTGCTGCAGAGCGCTGGTACTTTCGTCGTCTGAGCGTACCAGTTGTTCGTCCCTGGTACTGTCTGTGTGCAGTCGAAGCCAAAAACGGCGACGGAGCAGGGAACCAGACGATCCGTCTCAATCACAACCGGATCTTTCGGCGCCGAAAAAGAACTCTCACCCCACCCCCACACCCACCCATCTTCTTCGATCACGTGAACATCGGTCGATGACGTCCTAGAACCCCCTTCCCTTTTGACCACCTTGATGCTGCGCTGTTTCGTCGTTTTTCTCTTCTTCCTCGTTCTCTCCGCTTTGACGCTGCCTCTGCCACTGCCTCTGCCACTGCCACTGCCACTGCCACTGCCACTGCCACTGCCACTGCCACTGCCACTGCCACTGCCACTGCCACTGCCACTGCCACTGCCACTGCCACTGCCACTGCCACTGCCACTGCCACTGCCACTGCCACTGCCACTGACGTATTCCGTCGCTTCTGTCGTCAGACGATATTGCTTACATTGGCCAATCGTCTTATGAGGCTACTGTGGCGCTACATAAACACTCTCCCCTCCCTCCCCTCCCTGCCTCTATTAACGGCGCCTAAAGAGGCGCTTCATGAGACCGTCGACGCACAGACAGGGAAGGCGTCGACGATAGATGGCGTCGCATTAATTGTACTAATTCAACATGGCGACTCGTTCCAACGCCAGATAATTCGAGAAATTTCAACAAGTATTTTATTGTAGTTGCTAACCATACGATCTCTTCATAGTCTCTTCTTTCTCTTCCTCCTCCTCCTCTTCTTCTTCTTCTTCTTCTCTCATCCTCCTCCTCCTCCTCCTCCTCCTCCTCCTCCTCCTCCTCCTCCTCCTCCTGTTTTTCAGACGAATTCCTGTTCTTTGAGGGCGCTGTCATTTAATCCTGTTCCGTCTTTATTTTATCCAGAGAACCTTTTGAACTGTCGCTGTTTGCCTCTTTCCATCCATCAATCAAATCTGTCAAGCAACGTGACTCTTAGTCTGTCATTCGCCAGTTGTCTCGTCACTCTTCCCTGTAATATCCATCGTGAGTGACGTTTTCGATACAAGATACATTCTGATGGCTCGACTGATTTTATCTGCGGCGGTGAAGCACTCTCCAATACACGCTTTACGCCGTTCCATTGTTAGTTACGAACGAAAGCGTCGCTAGAGAGAACGTGGGAACTCTTGTTCTCGGTCTTGGATTTTGATCTTGTTCTTGGATTTGATCTTGTTCTTGGATTTTGCTCTGGTTATTGGATTTCGATCTTGTTCTTGGATTTTGATCTTGTTCTGGGTCTTGAGAATTCGAGTCTTTACTGCGTCTTCCTCTCTTTTCTCCGTTCAACACTGAACCCATTTTCAAACCGCTATGAATGATAAAATTTCAGTGCTGTCGGCTGCTATAGGAGTATCAGTTGTCAATGGCAAACATGTCTCTGCACGTCGTCTGCTTTCAGGAATCGATCAGACGCCAGAAGTCGCGTGTTTCTCTTCGGGTGCTCTGGATTATCCTCCTCCTCCTCCTCCTCCTCCTCCTCTTCCTCTTCATCTTCCTTTGAATCGGGAACAGGAGAGGTAGGCGTCGTGCCATGGAAATGCTGTCCATAATCAGGCACAGCCTCGTTTCGGACGGAGCCAATCCCATCACGGGACACTTCCGGCTGACGAAGCAGGTGGCCGGAGCGGGGCAGGAGATGGTCTGGAGGATACATGACGCCGTCCGCATCAGAGACGGAAAGGTAACGGTCACTCATCGTTCGCCGTCACTCCGGCAATCCTCGTTCTATCGCTTGCTATTATCCCAGCTCAGTTCAACAGTCAAACAATCACGTTGAACGACACGCTCTCTTACATAATAATAATAATAATAATAATAATAATAATAATAATAATAATAATAATAATAATACTAATAATAATAATAATTTCAGTGCTGTCGGCTGCTATAGGAGTATAATAATAAAAATAATACTTTAATAATAATAATAATAATAATAATAATAATATTATTATTATTATTATTACACTGATCAACACACAATTTGGTGCCTGAAATTTTAGACCTTTCTCTGACTAATTTTGGTACCCTGATTCCAAAAATATTATCATTTTTACCTCATTATCACGCACTTTCAAACTGGGATCTATGGTTGTATCTCAAAACTTGAGCTGATAGAAAAAATCTGATGCCATATTTGGAATCACATCCTAAATGTATACCAAGAAACAGCTCTAACTTCTAAGGCACCAGGCAAAAAAATGTGCTAGTTGCCCTGTGTTATTATTATTATTATTATTATTATTATTATTATTATTATTATTATTATTATAGTATAACAATATAGTTTATCTTGGTTCAGTAGGATCTCCACTGATGAGAGCTACTATGGAATTAGAAATGGAATGGCGTATCTATAAAGACGCTCTATTCCATTCTAGTATGCGGGGAATACATTGAATTTAATTAACGCTTGACTGTAATCGTGTCATTGAAGTACAAAGGGTGACGTTGAATGCTAATGCTGTCCAGAGTGGCAAAGTAGCTGGCTGTATTAGGAACGTATATTTCATCATGAAGAACTCCCGACATATAGACTCTATAGAGGCTTCATTTGACATTGCAAGTTCAGTGCAGAGAATAAACGGAATAAACGTCTGGCAACTAAGAGTCGACCTTTGTAAAGTGCATTCCTAAAAACGTCTCGTATTTCCGAGAACCATCTTTTTCTGGAAGATGAACATCCTTACCATGCAGAAGCGCGTTCTTAAATGCCGAAACTGATTCGAATCGATGAACCAGTGTTTAACCTAGACTCCGGACTCCTCCGGGGAGGAGACTGACAAGGCCGGGGGGGCAGTCAGCTAGGGGGATGCTGTTAGTTGATGTAGTATGCCAAAATTTCCGAGGGTAATTTGAAATTTCCGGAGGGAAAAGGACAATTTCCCCCCGAAACGGCCTAGATTAAACCCTGCGATGAACCAATGCCCTCTGTGAGTTTAATGATTTATTTACGTCGGATTCGAATGCTTAGTTTTCTTATTTTAGATGCGAATAATAGCAGGATGTTGTGTATATATACGTCTTGTGTGTAGACTTGTCTGTTGTGATCGGCAAAATCTACGTCTTTTGAAGGTCTCTAAGTCATAAACAGCTTACTCCGTTGTCCATTCCAGTTGCAATCTCTTCTCCGTTTTATCGCAGTCCTTCGCTCGTAAAACACCGAAGATTACCTCGCATATTCCGTAATATATGGGAACGAGGACCCAATTAGAGTCCATTAGGATTGCAACCGGAACAGCCAGCCTGGGTCTGGGGAAGGAAGTAAATGGGGTGGGGGCGTCTCCTGCCCTCCCCCCATATTCAGTCTCTCATGCATAAACACTGTCCTGTTCGGTTCTTCTACAGAATAAATCCACAGAGCAGTGCAGTTGAACAGAGCTATCTGCCTCCATCCATCGAGAATTTTCTCCCAGAAGTACACGAACGTTACAATTATCCTATATCATCCATTCATTATCCACTCTTGAGTAAATGTGGGTTATATAGCGCAAATTGTTACGGCGTCGGGACGATTTTTATAGCGCCAAGATCATAGGAAATGTCAAGGATGGAAAGCGTGAATGGAATTTTAAAAGGCATCGTCGTCAGATGAACAGCTCAGAGCCTTTGCTCTTCAGTCTGTCGTTGGTTGGTCACTGAACGCGATCTTTTGATTGACATTCTGCGTATAATTTGTCGTCTTTATGGACCAATTCTCGTAAAATCCTCGGCTCAATAGAAGGCAGTACGTCACCGAAGGAATTTATTAGCCGCCAGTCGATCGCGGTGCATTGTGGGAGCCGCTGCATGGTCGATCGATTCGAAGCTGAGAACGGCATAAATCAGTCGAATCGCCTTAATTCCACCGTCGAATGACGCAAGGCACTGGCTCTCTGTCCAGATACTGGTTCCTAGTGTGACCGAAGGAGGAGGAGGAGGAGGAGGAGGATGGCCTGAAACTGTCCACGGAATACCTATGACAGATTTTCTCTAAACACCCGGCGCACCTTCGTGCATGACAACTGCGAATTGGTGGAGATGAGTGATGCGATCGAGAGAAGAAGGAGTGACAGTTGTGCGACAAGGATTGACAGACGATGTTCGGAAAATCGAAGTTAGAATCATTCTCGTTCCCAAGATCACCCCGCCCCCTAAGATAACATTGCTATGAAATTCATCGAGCATCATTCGTTGGGGAAGCATTTAACTAGGAGACAAAAATCGTTCTAAAATCTATTTCTTCTAGTTTGCAGAAGCTAGAAATCTTTCTCGCTCAGTAGTGAAGCGTATATTCCATTTATGTGACGTCACCTTCACTCTCTTTATGACGTCACCGAATAAGCGACATCTCTTGCAAACACCGCACGTCTATTGTAAATCCCGAAGGTATTATTCGCAGTGAAAGACCTACGGTAGATCAGCGCGTCTTTACGACTTCTTATACGCTTGAAAATACGGTTCGATGACGCTATCCGCGCCGCGGAACAGTTTTCCTTCTGGTTTCATTGATCGTCATAAAATGAAAACCGTCCTGAATTTCAACAAGTACATTTACGTCTACAACCGGCGGATACTAAACTGTACTGGCTTCCATCTGGTCACGTGATCTCGATCTGATACAGTTTATGGTTGTGTTTTGTAGTTTTTGTATTCTGATCATCGCCTGCATGCTGCAAATGCTGATACCCTGGGCTGTAGGTAATGGGGAGGGGAAAAAGGGGGGCCAGTGTGACTGGTTCGTTTTTGTTCTCTCGTCTATCCTGTCTGTGATGACAGATCAGTTCCTTCTGATGCCTCTCTCTCTATATATATATATGCCATAGTCTTTGTGCGTTTTTCTTGATGCATATTCGCATAAATTTGTCTTCTTTCCTAACTCGTTTGTTAACTTCACGAAACGTAAAATTCCATTAATTCCCATTAAGATTTTGCTGTGAAATCTCATTATTGGTAAAGTAAAGCTGTGGTTTTAACAGCGAAGACGGCAGCGGACATAGTCTCATCTCCTCCTCATCATCATCATCATCATCGTCGTCGTCATCATCATCTTCATCATCATCATCATCATCATCATCATCATCATCATCATCATCATCATCATCATCATCATCATCATCATCATCATCATCATCATCATAGCTGCTCCTGCCTTAACAAGAGAGTTGTTCAACCCGTGCCGTAAATCTTCGGTCAAAGTGGGCGTCTTTAGGAATGCGTCGAATGAACGGTACAGCGATGGGGAGGAACTGCACGACACTTTGAGATGACTTCGACGGTTGACGCGAGGGCGTCATGACGAATGACCCGCTGCTATTTATATCCATCGCCACCGTCTGGACACTCACTCACTCACCGAACGACGGACTGCTCCAGTCTGCTCTGGGAACGGACGTCACTCATCGGACCTCTCTGTGTCCAGTCTTCCGGTCTCTGTACGCTCCTTACACTTGTATGTGTGTGTGTGTTTGAGAGAGAGAGAGAGAGAGAGAGAGAGAGAGAGAGAGAGAGAGAGAAGGAGAGAGAACGTCCAATGTGTCACGTGACTCTGTAGCGTCATCTTTCGATATGAAATTAACTCTTCACACTTCTCTGTCTGTCTGTCTGTCTGTCTGTCTGTCTGTCTCCGATCTGTCTTCGTCACTTGTTCGAATGTCTTATTCTCACCTCTGACCTCTGACCGGTCGATTCGAGGTCGTCGTTTAGAAAAATCTCCGGACTTGCCTTTGTTCACAGACTTTTAAACGAAAGACTGGAACTAGGAAATCAAGTGGATCTCCTACAGGGGCGCATCTAGGAATTCAGTTAGGAGCTGCACAGCTCGTCTTCCATTTTCCGTTCTGCTTTGCCTCGTTCCCTTGGAGAACGTTGTCAAAATTAACGAAAGGGAAGAAAAGACAGCAGTCGCCCATTTATCCAATTGGCATTTATAACTGATTATACAGTTATTCTTTCGGTGATCAGGATTGCCTAATGCATTTCTTAAATGCCTTCTTGTCTGTCTCTAATTGGTGTATTGTTCAGCATTTGCTATTTCGAAAAATTAATTTGACCGCTTCTTTCTCTGAAAAATTTTCAGCGCCAAAAGTCAAGACCCAGTTTTTTTAGTCGGAGATTTCTGCCTTTTCAATTTGACCAATTTCTTCTCTTCTGGGTTGAATTTGACATTGAAACTGGATGTCAGATTACGACTAATTTGGCATTGGTTTCAAGGATTCCAAATATATTTATCTATTCTCTTTGCTTGTTTCTCTGTCTATCTGTCTGTCTGTCTGCATGTTTCTCCTCACTGTCACTGATTCCTTCTCTGTCGTCTGATTTGACATCCGTCATTCGTGACTTTCTCGTTCCCGAGTCTTCTTTTGCGTCCGTAAGTATAACGGGGTCAGGTCCAATTGGGTTTAGGTGTGGTGGTCAGTGCGCTGCGTTTGCGTGACGTGACTTTGAGCGAGAGAGAGAGAGATAGAAAGAGAGAGAGAGAGAGAGAGAGAGAGAGAGAGAGAGAGAGAGGCTGGCGGAAGATAGATGGATCTGGAGTTCATTTTCCGCATAAATATATTTCAATCGAAGGATCGAAGTAGAACACGTATTTCTGTCGAACGTGAAATTAAATTCTTTTCGTTTTTGATGGCAAAAATGAAAACAAAAGCCTGAAATAAACTCGAAAGAGGCTCTCAATAGAAGGAGGAAATCAGAAATCAATGTAGAACAATGTCTTTGGTTAGTTGTCCGTTGGTGTGTTGACGTCACGTGACGTCCTTAATCGGTCTCTCTCTCTCGGGACCTTTTCTAAGAGCAGCGGATGTCATTTGATTCCGTTTTCTCGTTCGTCGAAAGTTCTTTCGGTTTCTCTCTCTCTTCGATGAAACGCGATATCTTCGTGATCGTCACAACAACAACAACAACAACAACAACAACAACAACAACAACCAGGCGAACGGCAAACGCCATATGCCGAACGGTATGCAGCCCAGGGACTCAGAGCGAGACGACTGACTGACTAACCGTCGACTGACTGACTGACTGACTAACCATCTGACTGACTTGGCTGACTGGCTGGTGAGATTAGTTCAATTTTGTCAACACTATAGAGGAATTTCTCTTTCTACGCTTCCTGTCCCTGTCGTATTCCTGTCTTTCTTCCGTCTTCTCGTATAAAAATATTTCCCCCAGATCCTCCTCCTTCTTTCAGTCGCCCCAAGGCAGAAGAACAACGCTGAACCCTCGCGATGTCGCCGTGTAATTGTAGAGGTATTGAATGCGCGCTAAAGGCGTTGGATATGTCTACGAAGAAGCGCGTCTATATATACAGTAGACTGTTCCTGTCTTCGTATTAAATATCATTGACTCAATCTGTGACCAGATGTTCTGCACAAATTTGCCGTCTGAATATGCACGACGTCTAATGATTGTATATTTCACTTGATTCTGCGACGGAGACACGGAGACAGAATGAGACAGACCTAGACAGAGACAAAGACAGAGACCGAGACAGACAGAGCGATTTCCGTGAGCTAGATTCTGTCCGCTGCTCTGGTCTTCAGATATAATGTAAATGTATTTCCGTTCTCTCGGAATCTCGTTTGTTGAAGGCGTGTCTTCAGATCATCGTTACTGGGATTTCGATAAATTCTCGCCTGATTCTTCCAGTGGAAAAGGCGCCGCATAAATCGCATTACGTCAGACCGACTGAACGCACGAGCACCTGACGTCTTCCGACTAACGTCCCACTTCTCTGCAGACGGACACAACGCTATTCTGATTTGACGATGGGCGTATAGTTGTCGATGCTCGTTTCTCATTTTTCGGTGACGTAAAATCAGGAGTAAGATTCTTTCTGAATTTCCTCATCTGAGCGTCTCTACCTATCGGCGTTCGACACTGACGGCGTGCGTTATAGTTCCGATCTAATAATATGGACACTTAATCAATCTCAATATCAATGCGACTCTGGCCTCTGCAGAAAGGACTCCAACGGATGTAAGGTCATTATGACCTTCGCAATAAGGACACCGAGGGAGAGAAGGCCATTATGGCTTCCGCAATAAGGACACCGAGTGCGAGAGAAGGCCATTACGGCCTCTGCTTTTGCGGTTTCAATTAAGAGACCACGTGACGAGAAATGCAGTAACTCCAACAAAAAACCCAGTCTTTTCATCTCCCCCTCTGTCTCTCTGTCAGTCTGTCTTTCAGTCTGTGTTCTTGTCTGCGTGTCTTCTATGTCAGCGGCGCCCGGCAATTGACCCACAGAGAAAATAACCTCAGTTGGGAAACAGCAGTGATAAATTGCGATGTTCAGAACCCGAAACATTTCATATCGAATATGATTATATGGCGCTTCGCTAATGCAAACTCTACGCAATTACGATGGCTCTGCACGCACGCACGCACAAACACACAAACACACACAGAGAATATATATCACTGGCGGAATAGGCACAGACCGACATTTTCAGTTGCGACTGATGGACTTGAGAGGGAGAAGTAGAAGCAAAAGTTTAAAGTAATATGAGAGTTATAGGCCTACAGTGAGTTCTGGTGCATACCTTAATTAACCCCTTAATCGTGTATTTAACTGTAACTCAATGTAAAATGGACGGATGTATCCGGGATCCCCAGTTAAGGGGCTAAAGACTTGAATTGCGATTTATTATTGACTGGTCAAATCCTGTAATAACAATTATAGCATAAGTAGATCGATTCCATGATTGGTCCCGGTCTGAACATCTTGCGTGCTCTTCTTGTGTAAATGTTTGGTCCTATATTATGGTAGAATGTTCGATATAAAAGTGCATAATTATTTTTGTTGAATCAGCAATTCATACCGTTGGCACTTTCAACTGGTGCTATAGAAATGTTCCTGCAGAATAACTCAATGCATTTGACTATAGACAGTTGACAGATTATTGGGCGCTGATGACACTAGCTGGTCGTGTGATGGAACTGTCTTCTGTCTATATCGCTGCTTCTCTTGACGCTTTCATTCGACTGATAATTTTAAGAGACGCTAGGCGCGCCATTCGCTTCTAATGAAACTCTCTTGACCGCCGCAGAGGTGGTCGCTACGGAAGAACTCACTGGATATCTCGACTCTGTCTTTACAAAAGGCATTTCCGAAAGAGAGAAAGAAGAGAAACGGAGGGAGGGAGAGAGAGCGAGAAAGGGAAAGATAGAGATAGAGAGATAGAGAGAAATAGAGAAATAGAGAGAGAAATAGAAAGAGAGAGAGAGAGAGAGAGAGAGAGAGAGAGAGAGAGAGAGAGAGGAGACATAATTTCTTCTGCTGTATCATTGTTTTAGCTCAAATTCTCATGAAAAACCACATAATTAAATTGGTTTTTAATTTTCGTTAAGAAGATAGCCCCCTTTTTCCGAACGAGAATTTTATCATTGACGACCTATTTTCTTTCTCGATAGACACCCTGCACTCCGTCAATTGTGACATTCCCACGCCAAGATTAAGACGCAAAGCGTCACGCGTGGTTCGAAATCAGGAAAACTGCGAGTGAGTTGGGAGATGGCAGCCAATGAGCGCTGTGTCTTTGTGTTATTCTTAAAGGAGGCTTCTGTATTCATCTTCGAGAAGAAAGTCGCCGATAAACTTCACAAACCGAAGAGACGAGAACACGTCACCGATCTTCTGCGGCGTGACGTCATCAACATGACGCGCTTACGTCATCCGTCGATCCTCAAAGTGATCCATTCTCTTGAGGAATGTAAGTAAGTATGCAAACCGGCATCGTGTATCGTGCTGTTACTCTGACTGCCTACTGGCTGTTAGTTTGAGCATGCCCCTATACTTACTTACTAGCAGAACTGATAATTAATTCAATTAACAGAATCACCTTCGCCAGGTGTCATTTAAGGTTTCGATCGCCCAGTAGTATTTTGAAATCAGTGACAGGTGCTTGACACTGGTCATTCGGCAGGACCACCCACGCACTCGAAAACACCGTTTACAAATAGTGCGAGAATGACGGCGGGCAGCGCAAAGCCATCGCCGAAGCTGCTAACTCTGGCGTCTCGCTGATATTTGATGGCGCCGGTCAACAATTGGAAAACAAGAATTATCTTTTTACGTTCTACGGTGTCATCGTCGTCGTCGTCGTCGTCATCATCTGTTGTGTAATTGTCGTCGTCGTCTGGATGCGATGAGGTTTTATGGTTGACGGTTCTCTCTCTCTCTTCTCTCTCTCTCCTTCTCTCTCTCTTCTCTCTCTCTCTCTCTCTCTCTCTCTCTCTCTCTCTCTCTCTCTCTCTCTCTCTCTCTCTCTCTCTCTCTCTCTCTGCTTTCATGTCCAATCAGTGAAACAGCTTTCAGTCGAGAGTATAGATTCAACAGTTCCGTTTCTAAAAACAACACTGCCTCCGATTACGACCGCGGCCGCATTCTGTCAAAAGCAGACAAAAAGCGCTACATAAGACCCCAGCATACAGACTGGCAGTACGCAGTAGTAGTAGTAGGCCTCCATGTCAGAAATTGGGATTTGTCTAAACAGGCTTCGAAGCGGCAGATTCTTTTATTTTAGTCCAAAGAACAAAAGCATGATCATCGCCCAATATAGATTAGATGGAAGCAGGAACTGACTCAGTCGCTGTCGATGAACGAATAGAAATCGTCAACATGAGTTAATCGGAAGCCACTCCTTTAGACGGACTCCCAGAGATGTTAACAATGACTCAGTCCTCAAGGCCCCACGACCACGACCACGACCAAGGACTTGTAACTTGTCCTCAAGGAGTCCTTAAGACCAGGACCAAGGCCAAGGACCAACATTCCGGCCGACTGCAGATCACTTTGTAATCATTACAAAGAGCAAAACCAGGTCAATATTACAAAATTACAGAGTTACAACATTACAGACGTACAAAAAATTACAGCATTACACGTACAAACTGCACAGGTAACGAAGTCTTAAAAGTTTATACGAGCATCGGGAATTCCCAAGTCACTAAACGTGCCGTTCTGGACACAGCAGTCGCTGTCTTTGGTGGCAGAATGAGAGAAAGACGGAAGGAAGTGACGGCCTGATGGCATTCGGACATGCTCAGGGCGCCGCCGTATATACGGACCCCCTCTCTTTGTGGCGACCGCCCCCCTCTAAGGGATCGTAAGCCGGTCCTTTTTACGAGTTTTGTGCCGACTCAGGCGAAGTAACGACTGTCGTTTCGAAGGTCGACGAACGAATGCAGAGAAGACGCACGACCTGTTTTTTAGACCAACAGTCGATTGTCGATTCAGCGTAAACTACTGCGGCGAAAAAGAAAAAGTTTTTTTAAAAATTGAACTCGCCTTCCACTTCCTTTGGCCAGGGCCGCCGAGAGGGGGCAGGGCCCATTGCACAGGGGCCCGGCGGCCTGCAGGGGCCCGGGCCCGGTGATGATGATGTATTAACAATGGCCTGAACCCTGAAAAAGACAGACTGACAAGGAAAAAGTCATAAACTTTTTCACAGACTTGCCAGGTCGGGGGCCCGTGACTAGTCTTTGCACAGGGCCCGCAAATTCTCTCGGCGGCCCCGCCTTTGACCGATTCGCTCTCATGACGAATTTCCTTCAGCAGACAATCTTATTTTTTAAAAGTATCATTTACCAAGATAAATTCTCTTTGTCTCTTTTATTTCGTCTTTTGTTGACTGAAGTTACTTTATCAATACGACGATTATCAGTTTAGCAATCGGCAATTTAGAACATCTTAATCGCTCGAATATCCATTGAGTAAATCTACGTAAGATTTTGCTCTATAGGCCTATAGTGAGAATCGCAGCTTCTTAAGCCACCTTAATATCCTACTGTTGGTACTGTACTAGTAGACTGTACCATGCACTATACTTTGTCTCTTTCTCTCAATCTCTTTCTTTTACTCAGTCTCTCTGTCTCTCTCCCTCTGTCTCTGTATCTGTCTCTTTGTCTCTGTAGTGCAGTCAGCAACCTGCAATTTGAAATCGATATAAAATTTTGTCCGCCCTAGATCTTAGTTGGTCAGCTTGTCTCTGTCTTGTCCGTTTGGATACTGTTGTTGGTCCCTGCGATGATACTGTTTGATCGTTCTGATATCGCTTGTAATAAAGACTAAGGATAACCAATCGACCGATTCGTCATCGATCCTTATGCAGTTGCGCAAACATCATCATCATCATCATCATCAGCAGCAGCAGCAGCAGCAGCATCAGTTGCGCAAACATACGACGTCCTCGGGGACTTAAGTTAAAAGAACGGGTCAAATACAAGGCTTGGTTTCTAATCTGCTGAAAATTTATATTTCATTTAACCGAGCTGATCGGACAGGGTTAATTTAGGAGGGCGATGATGATGATGATGATGACGACGACGACGATGTTGTTGCTGATGATGTGGTTGTTGTCGCTGTTGCAGTAGATTTGAATACTATATAGTATCTTCATCAGTTGGCGTGTGTTTCCTCTTTTCAGCGACAGCATTGCTTTTGCAACGGAAAGAGTCGTCGGCAGTCTCGCCAATCTCCTCGGAATCTGCGATCGACTTCCGGTGACGTCACTGCACGAGTTAAAGGTTGAAATGGCGATCGTCGCCTCGTTTAGAGTTCAACGAGCGAAGATGGTTTTTAGGAGAACTTAATTATTGCATTCGAGTAGCACCAGGGTGTGTCGTACCACAGTTGAGCTATCAACCATGCGCCAAAGATCAGTACTCAGTGCTCAGTACTCAGTGCTCAGTGCTCAGTGCTCAGTACTCAGTGCTCAGTACTCAGTGCTCAGTGCTCAGTACTCAGTGCTCAGTGCTCAGTGCTCAGTACTCAGTGCTCAGTGCTCAGTACTCAGTGCTCAGTACTCAGTGCTCAGTGCTCAGTACTCAGTGCTCAGTACTCAGTGCTCAGTTTCCACGCGATCGTTGGTTATCGCGTCGTGATGATTGGTTGGGTTCGAATTTCGTCTCAAAATTTCTTGTTCCGATGGATTCATGAGAAAATCT